>JASSUY010038947.1:26795-94994 GCA_032466535.1 Forpus xanthops
ATCATATATCCCCCCCCCCCCCCCCCCCATCATGGTGGTGCTCCTAATCGGAGGAGACAGGGAGAGAGTTAAAATGCAGGAACCAATCGCTTGGACGGTGATGTAATGCTGGAACTGCAGGGTTGTTAAGTAATGTGAGAGGAAGGGGGTCAGGGTTGCAAAGCATTTACCTGCTGTCAAGGGGCTTCAACTTTATTATCAATTGCAGTGACTGTAACTGGCTTCAGACTGCACTCTCTAATTATTCACAGACTCCCCCTTTTTATCTTTTATTATTAAAAGTAAAACTATATGATGATATTTTAAAAAATGTGATATTATCACAGCTGCAAATTATTTTCCACCAGGGTTTTTTGATATTTTTTAAATGGCTTGAAACTGGGTGTCTCTTTCACAAAAAGACCCGTGAGAGCAAAAAGAAAAGAGAAAGGCAAAAAAGGGTGGTTCTTCAAGCGTAGCTGTCGAATTTGAAACGGTACGAAGAGAGCAGTTCAGCCTCTGCCTAGGAGAGTGAGTAAAAGCTCCTACTGTTGGAAATCTGCTGTAGAAAATAAAGCATTTAAGGAAGGCAGTTTATAGAACTCATCCCGAGGAGCCTCGGCGTTTCATGCCTAACACTTGTCAGCAGCATTCTGATCCTTAGCCTGCCCCGGGCTCATTACTTTTTCAATGGGCTGCTCTCTTGCTGTTGCTGGGATCGCTTTAGTCCTTATCCTGCATGGCAAATCCCCTCCTGTCATGGTTCTGCTCCTGAGATCTATCTGGGAATAGTCACATAGTAGGAAAATAGTTTCCTTTGCGGGACGCAGTGCTGTGATTCTCTCATGTCTGTCTCCTTACAGACCTTTTAGACTAGCAGCCTCTAGGTCTGGGAGGGAGGGAGAGAAGTACCTCTTCTCCAAGTTCACCCTGAGTACATTATCATTAGGATGGGCCACACAGAGTTTAACACCGCCTAAGTCCCTGCTTGGGCATTCCTTGTGTTTAGGTGAGGGATGGATGTGAGATACCAGGTGTGTGTTGGTGTCCTCAGAATACCCGTTCTGCTTGAAGGAGCTCTGCATCAGGTTTCTCTGTCAAGAGCTATCTGTTCTCGTGATGCTGCTCTCAGAAGTGCCCCTGTTGGGGAATTTCTCTCTTCAAGGGAAGCACTTTATTGATGTCCACTGGATCAACAGTGGATCACAGCTTTGCTTGGCTAGGTAAATACAGCTTTAAACACTCCCTTAAGGATTTTTTTTTTGTTGTCTGTTTTTGTTGTTGTTGGGTTTTTTTTTTTGTTTTCTTTTGTTTTTGTTTTTGTTTTTTGTTTGTTTGTTTGTTTTGTTTTGTTTTGTTTCATTTTTACAACCTGTATTGGGGCCTGACTGAGCAAAATACCAAACTGTGTTGTTCTGTTGTGATGGGAAAACCTTCTCATCTCCATCTGAACAAGACGAGAGATCCTGACCAGCTCCTGCTTCCATCCCTCCATGAGCCCTCTGTCAAACCATCTTGTGTCTAGCTGTTACGTCCCCACAATTTACTCGCAGGTTTTTCCTAAATGCCCCGATTTCCAGGCTCCTCAGTCAACTGCTCAAGCACAAACAGTTGCTCATGTGCCAAACTTTTATCATTTGAGAGCCTAACATAAGGCCGCACCCGGCTCTGGCCCACGTTGCAGTGCAGATATACCATATGGATTAGATTGCGCAGTGCTCTGTTGAGGATGTGTGGGTTGTGGAGGGAGCTGTGCTGCTGCAGGAGTTCCCGTAGGACTTCTGACTCATGTTTTCTCCTAGAAATGTTGGGAAGTGCAGTTCCACGGACCATCAGAGTAAAGCAGAGTAGATTCTTCCCTTTGCCTGCCTGCTTTAGATGCTGGAGAGGACTTGTCTTCACTCTTTCCCTTCCTGCCTTTTCTGGCTGGAGACTTTCTGCGGGAAAAGTCTGTCAGTGTTGTCCTAGGATAGTGTCTAGCCATGTTGGCAAGATGCTGGGCAGAGGATGACAAGACTGTCATGCTCCATCTTTGCCTATACAGAAATGCTTCCTTGCAATTTCTCTTATAAAAACGTATAAAATAAGCTGTGCAGCATGGTCTGCAATTCTTTGGCCATTGTGTTGCATTCTGTGAGGGACTGGAGTCTTACTTATCTAGTACTAGCTATTAACATTTCACCTGGCTGCAAGGATAGCAAAGAACATCTTGCCTTCTGCTTACAACTTTCAGAGAGCAGCTTCATCTTCCCACCCTCGTGGTTCATACCTGTTAAAATTAGGTGGAAAGTATAAAACTGTAAATCTTTCTTCCCTTCCAGAAGTGCATTGCAACTGTAAGTTATAGCTTACTTCTGCTTCTTAAGTGATTTCAGCACAGCATCACAGAAAAGACAGTTTTAAAAGCTTCTTTCAAAAAGCTGCGATTTTAAGTTCCGTATGCATACACATATGTATGTGTCTATATATTTGTATAGACATTGCCTATTGAAGCAACAAAACATATAAATAATGAGGTATAACTATCCTGAGGAGAGCCAGGCAGCTTTGTTTGTGCTGGACAGGTACTTTTGAAATGCGCATTCATCGTGGACAGCAAGAAAAGGAAAGTAGGTGCCCATTTTGGATTCCTCCCATGCTAGCTGCCCGTCTTGTGCTACCTTGGAGCCAGTGTGCAGGTGTGCCGGTGGCCTTGGAGCTCCACGGTCAGTGGCCAACAACTCTGACAGCCAGTCCCAATGCGTTTGAAAGTGAGTCTTCTGTCGAGGATTTTCTCATTGAAGGATGATAACTTAAGGTCTAATTTTTAAACGGCAGCCAAAAGGAATGCTAACAGCACTCCGAAAATGAGCATCAGCAGACATATTCAGAAGCACATGTAACCTGTCAAACAAACCAGAGGCCAAACACACTTGAGCTGGGAAGTGATGTTTGCACTGGAGAGCTGACTGCTCACAGTCTGCTTGTGAAGAAAGGCAATCTGCTCTCAAAGCCTGGCTGGAAGAGTACCAGTAAATTTTCCCCACCAAGATCCCAAGTAACATTTCCGCCTGCATTGTTGAATGTGTGCATTGGCAGGATATCTGCTCTTTAAGCTGTGTGATTTTAAGCTGTAATTTGGTGCTCCTTAGCTGGTCTCTGCATGCACAAAAGAATTGGCTCTGCAGATGCAAAGCAAGAGGTAAAAATCAGTTTAGTTTTATTTCAGACAATTTGATTCCCTACCCCTAGCTCTACAATGAGATTATTTCCCTTAGACATTCATTTTGGAAAACTTGTCTAATATTTGTGAAGCCAAATGAAGTTTTTGGAGTCGGTGTGGTGAGTGCTGGGGTCAAGTACACCATGTGTTGGGCAGAGGTGGTGGCAGGGTAGGCTTCACATCACATTTTTGACATGGGGAGGCACAAAGACCAGGTTGTGTCCTGCGCTTGAGTGAGGATACTGGGGCAGGAGTGGGCTTCCTCTGCTCTTCTGCGGCTCTCTCTGCTCACCTTCCCACCCTTCTTTTGTTCGTCTTTGTCCTGCACATGCCTGGGCCACGTTCAGCCCAAACTGTTGAGATCAGCTTTGCTGAAAATTACACTTCAGATCAAAATGTGAGTTAGGTTCCACCAGTGTGAAGTGACTTCTGGGTCTTTCTCTGCAGCTATAGATAAAGCAGATACGAAGGTAATTACATCTCGTTCCTATCTGACTCTCTTATTTGCCATAATCTCTTTTAATCCCTTTGATACTCATCATAATAATGTTAATCTTAATGAACTCATTTGGTATTAATGCGGATGTGATTTGTAAGTTCAGAGCAGGCTTGCCATCCTTGTTTAGTGTTCATTAATATCCATTTAACTGTGTTTATGCTCTCTTTCTCCTGCACATGGACTTGCGTATTTTTATCTTCCACCTAGCTGATGTGGCAATGCCCATGGTGGAACTCTCTTTCCACACTCAGGTTTGTGTTTTCTTTCTATTCCTCTTTCTACTTATATGATCTCAGAGAAAAGATCTGATTGGAAAGACTGCATCCAGCTGCTAGTAGCTTTCTGTACCCCATCTCTTACTCATTTCTTCCACTTTGAACGTCAAAATTGAAGGAACTCTTATCCTCTTGGTTCTCATTCATGTGGCATTCCTTTTTAGATTGCTTCAGAGATACTACCTTACTATAGCCTTCGTTTTATTGTCTCAGAGGGTGAACGAGTAGGAGACACAACCCCTAATCTTGGCAAAGAGACAAATGATTTGTTGCTTACTCCTGTACCCTCCCTGAGTGCTCTGTTTATGGGTGGGGTACCTTGCCCAAACAGTTTCCAACATGACCAGCCAGTTCTAGTGAGGAAGGACTACGTCTGGATGTTGAACCTGATCCAAAGCTTATTGCAGTGAATGGGAGTCCTGCCTCAATGGGTTCTGGATAAAATCCATGAAACTTTTAATTCCTTTGAGGACCCATGTATTTTTCAACATCTCTAGCTTTGGGATGTGCCCTCCTGAAAAGCTACTTGTTCAGCCTCAGTGATCTCAGAGGCTGATGAACCTTGGATCCCTATTAATGGGTGATTTCCTCTCTACATGGGTGCTTGTGTTTGTTTTTAAACGTGGCACGGAATTTCTGTGTTGTGGTACTTGCCATTTTCCCTTTCCACTTCCTCTGAACACATTTTTAAGGCCTTGATTGTCAAATAGCATGAAATATTTTTCAGCCCCAGTGACACACATTTTGCTTTTTAGGGCTTTTGGATCCCGACAGAGCCAGGAAAGTGTCATTTACTTAATAGAACACTATTTATTCCATCCCCACTTCCATTCTTGATTTTATGTCCTGATGTTTCCTTGTAGCATCAGCATCATATGTTAAAATGAATAACTGTGCTGAAAAAAATCTCACTTCTAATTTACTGAAAGATTTTACATCATCTAACAAAACTAGATACTGATAAAAACTTCTATTCAAGAGAGAGAATTGTAGTCTCTCGGATTAGCACAGGCTGTATACGTGTTGTGGTCTTTATTTCAACATATCTTTCATTCAAGAAAATCATATGATGTTTTCCAAATTGCAGCCATTAGTCAAACATATTAAAGCTCTTTATTAGTATGAATACAAGAGTTATTCATATAAATATCAAGATGGAGTGTTTTACTGCAGGTATCTACATCTCTTGTGCTGCTCCATGACCATAAAGAATATGAGCAATGTGGTTCAGATGGGCACTATTTTCTGGAGATCAATAAATCTATGCCCATTAGCAGCAAGCAAAATGATAGTAATAAAAGTTCATTATATTTTCTCTAAATGTCAACTAGTTATCACAAGCCCTGTCAAAAATAATACTAGTAGAATGTTTTACCACACTGGAAAAGCCCATCAATACCAGTAATTTTATATGTCAGTTTTAACATTACCTATTTTTTCCGAACTGAGTCTTAAAAACTAGAACAGAAAAATCTTATGAGACCAGATCCTCCCTTGACCTCAGTTTAAGGGCACTCAGTATCACATAAAAAAGAAGTTCCAGTTCTGTGTTCTTGTTATTCGATTTCCAGATCAAAGTAAACTTTTCTTTCACTGCAGCTAACAATAAGAGCCGTATTTCTCTTGTGTTGTCTTTCACAGTGTTGCAGGAATTCTCATTACTCTGAATGCTTTTTAATTTTCTGACATAGTTTGAATAAGTGAGTTTCTTTTGTAAATTTATGTAGAAATAGGGTTGGCTGAAAAATCAAAATAAAGTCTAAGTTAAGGTTCAGTTTACAGGTTGTCTGAATGAACAGATTTCTTGCCATTGGGATCCAGCCTTGACAAATATCTCCTGTGGCCATTCAAATGAAACAGAGATGTGTTGCACCAAGTGCAGATTAGTACAGAAATCTCTGTATGCATGCATCTGTATATGTGTATAGTGTGTCCTGTGCACCAATATATTTAAGACTGCAAGACAAAATTAACTTCTCTTATTCCTAAGCAATCCTATTAGAAAGAATTTATTACATGGATAACATTCCAAGTTGCATGACTTAAGGTGGTGATATAGGTGCATATATTTGAATGACAATTTCATTTGAAACTGAAACTGTATTAGCACCCCTCGGCTCTACTTTGTATCTCAAGGTTTTTCAGGAGAAATAAAATCTAGGGCAAAAAATTTAAACCACAGTTAAAGGGTGACATTACTCTGTATCAGTGTTTCGCTTTTCACCTACTGCTCTTGAACAGTGCGGAACTTTTTCTGTTCAGAGCAAAACCTGATGCAGCTACTGCAATTAAGTACATATTGTAAAATATTGAATGAAAAAACAGTATATAGCAAATTCCCTTTTATTAATGAATTTAGCCTTTTTTTTATGTTTGAACTATTTTGACAAGACTTTGTAGTGCCCTATGAAAGAGCTGTAGCATATACAAAACCTTGCCAGCATCATTCATAAAAATATAATGCAAAAATAAGTGACTATTATGGAAAAAAAAGTAGATAGTTGGAAAAATCATAGATTTATAAAGATCTATTTAGAAAAGGGAAATGTGCCTGATTGAAGTTTCCAGCAAGGCTCAATAACTGTTAAAATCTGAGCTTTTGACAAATAACAATGGTTTCAAGGGAAATTGGGAATTGTTTCAAGAGAAAATACTTTCCTTTCCAAACTGCTAGCTGATTTTGTGGAGAATTTTTTTTTTTAATTATTTAAAAATGTTCTCAGAAAAAGTTTCTCACTTGCTGTGCACTGAGAGGTCATTAAGGTTTATCTATTTCATTTTCTGTTTGATGGACTGGTGTCTCTTCTAAATAAATGGTTCTGTTACTTCCAATATGTTTCTGTGGGAAAATGCCCAGCAAGTGTGAAGAGTAGCGAATGATAAACCAGGCAGTAATACTCTGGCAATAGCACATATTACTCTTCAGAGTTTTAAATGCAGGTCTCGCCTGGTGCCCAGGACAAGTTCTTGGCTGATAGCACAGCCAGCAGGAACTTTATCTAATATCTCCTTTTCTTTATTCCCTAAAAGGTAGAGCTTTTTTTTTTTTTATCTCAGGGAGATATTGGAGCAATGCTCCAATAAGAGAACTTATTGGAGCATAGATTGGATTGAGCTGGTTGTAGGAAGGGTATGACTTTGCTGTTTCCCCATGTAGCATTGAGCTCAGGAGTGCTGGATTCCAGCAGTACATCTGCATTGGCATGTGTCTCTTGCAGACAGTAATTATCAAACAGGACAAACATTAGATATAATAACTAACTGATTGGCTCAGGATCAGATATTTGGGTTTGCCCAAACAATCCCCAGAGGACTTAGAAAGATTTTTTATACTGGGAGAATAAAAAAATCCCTGCACCCAGCCAAAGTCTTGGTCAGTTTGGAGTGAAATCTGTTTGGGCTGCAGAATAACTCCAAGCAAATGATTACCCCAAAACTGCACATACATGCCTGGGTGAGCCTGTAAACACTAAAGGCACTGTAGCAGGGGAAGGTTATGAATTGCACAGAGGATGGATGACATTACAGACATCTTCAATAGGTTGAAGGGAGACAGCAGAGAGCAGGTGAACTCTGTTTATTTAGCCTGGGAAAAGACAGCTTAGAGAGCATCCAATTGTAACCTTAAGGTACTTAAAGGATAGTTGGAGTGGAGACAGTGTTTGCCCCACTGCACAGCCTAAAGACAAAAGACAACAGCACAAGTTTCAGTGAAAGAAATTCCTGTGGGATCTAAAGAAAGAAAGGCTCCATCAGGAGGAGCATGGTAAGGCACAGCAGCAGGCTGCAGAGGTGGTTGATGGAGACTCACACTTTGTCTAGAAAAGGCCCCCAGCAGCTTGCTCTAATACTGCAGTTAGCCCTGCTTTGAGCAAGAGTTTGGATAAAGTGACCTTCAGAGAGGTACCTTCCTACTGAAACTGTTCTCTGGTTCTGAACTGGGCAATGATGGCAGCTCTGGCTATCTATGCAGTGGGGGAAGCAAGAAGAATTTTGATGAGGAAAAAAGCAGTGAGAAAAGCAAATGGCAGGATAAGAACATAATGTCATCTAAAGCATATCCTGTGCCAGCTTGTGTCAGCCTTGGTTTGAGAAGAATGTATGCACCTCATGTAGGAGGTGTAACTGTGGGCTCTGACTTACTGCTACTGAGGTGATTTATGCTTCAAGGTGCTTAATTTCTTTTCTTTCCCACTGCACTGGAGGTCATGGTCACCTAAGTTTTAGAAGATGCCAGATAGAAATGCAAAGATAAAACGGGAATCCTGACAACCAGACGTTTTGGGCTGAAATGTGAGCCAAAATGAAGCCAAATATCTTTTCAGTTTATAAACTGCTGAATGAAGCCTTGTTTTCTGCTGAACTAAGCATCTGTGTTTTCCGATTATAATCAAAAAATTACAAGAGGATTCTGAAATGCTATGAGAAAATCCATCACTGAGATATTTCCAAACCAGTCAGCTGTTTAAAGTACCACCCCTCCCCTCTTTTTTTTTGCTTTTTTTTTTACAAAAATAGGGAAATTAAACCATAATAAACAAAACTTCTGGGCCTTTGTGGTATTTTTCAGCATGCTTTGCAAAACTAGGAGGCAATCTTTGTCCATCATCGTGTGAGGGATCCATTTGCTACTATCCCTGTAAGCTCAAAGTTATGTTTTACAGGAACTTAGCTAGCAAAAGCTGTTCCCACTATAAAAGTAATGATACATTAATGCATTTTTGCAATAAACTCCCTGTATACCTTATCCTGCTCTCATATTTGTCCATTAACTAATGACTATCCAATATGCTGTCAGTAATATCACATGTAAACTCATGCTCTGCACTTCTGCATGCTCAGTTACTTTATTATTGCAAAATTAATAATTTATTATGGAATATAACATAAAGACTGAGAAACAGTCACTGGACATTAGTTTTCACTGGCAAAAGCCTGTGTAGGGATGCTGACTCAATATTATGTTCATCTTGTGCTAAAAGCCTTAGAGAAGGATATTGTTCATATTTAAGACCTTTCCAAAAGTGCAGTCCTAGAGCTCACAGCCTGGCTCTCACTAGTCCACTGGCACGTTCTTTATTGCCATGCATTGACCTTATTTACATCCTCTTTTCTTGTAATCAAGACAAGCTTTGTCCTTTTAAAATGCTGTTCCTGACGCTTCGGTAAATGTCATTTTGCAGTACTGTCAGATGGAGAGCAAATCACTGAATTGGAACGTGTGGTAAAAACTTCCTGGCTGGAAGAGCTAATCCCCTTGGAAAACAAAACAAAAAGTCCCATACTTTCCTGTAGAAAGTACTATTTTCTCTTTGCCTTGAAAACAGCATTCCTACCTGGTTAACTTATTAATGAACCTAATCAGTCTCTAAGTAAGGTAGTTTTGAAAGTACCAGTGTTCTGTTTTTCATTAATACATAGATATTGATGTTCAGGTTTCTAATTAGCTGTTAAAATCATTTAGGAAAAATCTAGGAGAGAAGACATAAGAGAGAGGAATGAGTTGGAATATTAGGTTTTTAATAGAACAGGAAATTAAGGAAAAACTGACAGATGTAAGGTTTCTTTTGTGTCACTGGTGTGCTCATGGCAGGTGAGCTGTAACAGTAAATAGTTCTATGTGAATAACAAACTTGTTGACTTAGTGAGTGAAATTAAAAATAGTAATTTAGGTGAACTTGATATGACAAAATTCTGAGTTGTGCAAATAAATTAAAAAAAAAAAAGAAAGCCATTTTCAGGTTTATGAGAAAATTAACTCTTTAAAATGAGCTGGGTAAATTTCCATCTTAACATGGCATTTCAAACTGGAACATTTAGAAGAGTTAAAGGCCTCTGCTTTTCCAAATATATAGTCTTTCCACTTACAAGATTTATTAAGTATTATTTATTAGGGAATTTATTAATTTTTCTCAACCTGAAAGTGCTGCTTTTTGTAAATACTCTGGAGGAAAAAATATTCAGCTCTAACTTTTGAGCTTGGCTGCAATTTTCTGCATAAATCACGTCAGTTACAATGCAAGTGGACTCACTGTGATAGAGTATATTCACTTTGCACACACTCTATAGCTAGTGAAGTCTCTAACCTTATGTAACTTCAGAGTTTGAGCTGGTATCAGGACAGTCTAGAAAAGCTTTTGGGCATTTCTAACATAAGCTCAGCACCATTCATGCTATAAAAACTCAGGGGCTTGATGCAGAGAAGGCTTCTGCAATTTTTTCCAGTGTGCCTTTGTCCTCACCCAGTGTGGGTTGCAGGATCAGCAGTGCACTGCACTATACTTTCGTCATCCTTGCCATCGGTAATACTAAGAGTTACAGTGGCTGAAGAAATCTTGCAAGCTTTGTAAAACTCATGTGTATTAACGGAGGGCATGTAAATTCATGCAGCTAGATGCTTGCAGGATTGGAGACTAGATGTCCGTAGAAGATGATTGAAAAAAACTTGTTTTCTTGCCAGTGACAGGTTAAAAATAACTCTCAACTTCTAAGCTGCTTGTAACACCATTTCCAGTCTTGCAAGACCTCTGGGAAAGAGCATTTTGCTTCATCGGGAACATTGTGCACAGTGACCTAGAGAGTTAAATCTTCTGTTTGGTGCCTGTATTCCCTGGAGTTTCAATGACTTATCATTAGTCTGTCTGGGGTTTTGATGATTTGAAATACTAACAGGACCTGGAAGGGTTTTTATTGTCACATAGTGTAGAGGACTGGTGGTCAATAGGGCACGTGTGACTGAATGCCCAAAATGATCATTGCATTTGAAAATTATGTTTCTGTTGTGATGGGATTTTCCCCAATTATTTTTTCTTCCATTTTGTTCAGGGTAGAGTCAGAAATTAATGAGGAAACTGATAAAACTCCATTTTAAGGTTACGTTCTCTAAGTCATAAAATGAAGGTTCTTTGGGTGAGACGAAATTCATTAAATATTAAACACAACATTCAGGATGGCTTTTATTTAAATGGGCATTTTCCTCAAAAAAAGGACACAAATGAAAAATTTGTATTCTTAAAACAGAGAGTAAATCTGTCAAAACCTGCCAGATTTGCAGGGGGGGTTGTGTTTGGTGTGTAGCAAGGTTCTGGCTGTGATACCCTTTCAGTTGGTATCATTTTTACTCAGTAATGGGAATTTCTCATTCTGTTATTTCTCTTTGTGCTGGTCCTTGATGTGCTGCTTAACAAAAAAAAAGAAGTCAGAGCAGTTGAACCATATGTTTATATCATAGCTCCTAATGTCAAAATTCTAATTGATTTTCCCATATTGGAGGTTAGGAGGGGGCTGTATCATGTTCCATGACATCATAAAAACAAAAATATTTAAAATATGTTTCAAATAAAATGAGGGGGGAGAAGAAAAAATGCTTAACTTAGAAAAGATGTGGGATTCATTAACAAAGGAAAATACTGGCCACGGACCAACGGCAAGCCAAATGTTTTGCCAGCAGTTTGCAGTTCACAGTCATCATTGCATGTCACTCTGCCTCCTGCACCAGCCCCTCCAACCATATATGCCTTCCTTTAAAAGAGAAACCTGTCTGGTTTGAGTTGAATAAATTAATTTGGGTTTACTTAGTTTAAAAACAAAAATATAGAGGGCCCAATTTTATTTCATTATGCCCGTGGGTAAAGCAGTCCAAGGTAATTACAACCGCAGTGCTGGTTGTTCTATCTTAATTAAAGAGGGGTTTTTTGCACATAGGTTTTTGCATAACATAATAAAATAGTTTGTGGTCTGGCTAGCCTCAGTGTCACAAGAGTGTACTCACTTGAGAAATTGTCCAGCTTTTCCAAGGGCTGAGGCCCTTCCATGTGAAGAGGAAGCATGTATCTGCTCAGCAGAGCACAGGTAGTTTACAGTCCTTTTTTAGTGTAAGGGCACCATCGTAAATCATGCAGCAAACAGCCTTTCATACAATCACATACACTAAGTGGCAGACTTGTCAGCAGCAATGAATGTGGGCTTCAGTAAGTCTTTAAGCAATAATGTGCTCTAGAAATGTGCAACACCAGTTACATACCTGTGGCCCAACCTCTTATTTTTCCAAAGTTTCCTAATAAAGTTTTGGATTGTTTGGGATATTTTTTTTTTTTTTGGTCTCCTTTGCATCTAAATATGATTTATTGCTTCACAAATCCTTTAAAGAAAAAGCATCAAAGACATTTAAATAATGCACTTGAGATGCTGATTGAAAAAAAACCCAAACTCAAATCCCAACAAGCATGGCTAAGATGGCCTGTTATTAGAAAAGTCAAAGGAGGCATGTTTGCTAGCTGAATAAATCACGAAGCATTGTGAAAACACTGTCTCAGGGATGATTAGCAGCAAGTGATTTTCATTACTGCATTAAGTTCTCCTTTCTGTTGTGGTGCTTTTTATATCACATAAGGCTTAGCTATGTACTTATACGGCTTTCAAAAGCCCCAGTACCTCAGTTAAATCATGACCCTGTGCATTGATTCAGAGAGACAGCAACACAAGCTGGCTTTTACTTAATGCTCAGGAACCTGACACAGCTCCTTTCTTTGGGTGCTCTGTCTCAGGCAGGTGGTAAAACTGACTGAATTCAGATTTGCAAGTATGGGATCCAGACTCCTGGGTGACTGAGTCTGTAAAGTTTCACAAGTTTCCCTCCCCACCTGGTGCTGGTGTTTTCCTTCAAGTTGCACAATTTTCCCCTTTCAAAGATTTGGATTCTTAGGTATTTAGGGCCACCAATTGTCCTTGAACCATATCATAGTGGTTCTACCTTGCTCATTTGCAGGGGCAAGGCTCTAAACCTTGCAAGTAGGGTCCCAAGGAGTATCCAAAGGTATCTAGATGCTTTGCTCAGTGACCAGCAGTGGGTTTTGTTTCTTTCTGTCAGGGACATGGATTCTTCTTTGGAGGGGCAAACGAGTTCAGCATTACCTGCTTGAACTGACACAGTTTCACCTGAGCTTGCGTTTACAGAGAAGAAAGTGCCAACGGGCTTTGTGTTGTACGCCAAGCCAGGACTTCAGCTGAGGGGAGGCCAGCCCTCAGCTGCACTGCTAGCAGTGGCTGCCTGCAGCATGAGGGGAGTTGGAACCTGTGGTGCTTGACAAAGCTGAAGTCTCTTCCAGCCTCCCAAGGCATGGCCCAAGTCCTTGGCAGTGCTGGCTGCACAGGGCTGGGAGCATGGTTGTAGACATCTGGGCTTCCTAGAGGTCCTCATGCCTAGAATTAGACATGTGTAAATGGGGAGAATTAGCCTTGAGGTGTACCGAAGAGGCTTCCACCCCCATCATGTGAGCTGAGAGCATGAAAATACTGATTTACTTCCCAGTCTGTGGCGATACTGAAGCAACAACATCTAAATATGCTTCTAGGATGCATCTGCCAAAGAAACATTTCACAATGAACACAGAGGGGCATCCCTGTGGCAGCCTCAGCTGAGGTGCTAATGATTTCATAACCTGTTCTTTTCTTATGCAAGCTATAAAACCTGCTGAGACTGTTTGGCATCAGGATGCCTGCTACCAGGGCAGGAGCCAGGGTGCAGTGCTGGGTTGATAATGGGTTTGCATGTGGAACAGATCTGTACTGTGTGTTTTACAAACATGGCTTTGAAATGACAAGAAAGCAGCCACTTTCTATTTCCACTTGCATTAGGGATTTTGCATGAGTATCTGAAATAGACGTTTATTGTGACCATAACCCTACCGCAAATTAAAATCAGATCCCAAGTCCCCTGTGAAAAAGGGGCTCATTATAATGTATGGATATGTCAGAAATGATACTAAATGACACTTAACTTTAAACCCCAAACACTATGCTTATCCATGGCTTTAGGGATAAATCTGCAGTGGAAATAAGACCAGGAGCTAAGCAATGTTTGCATGGGAGGGGGTGTCCCAGTAGATCTATAGCCCACAAGCTAAAGAACAAACAGCTGGTTGCATGTGTTTGCCAAATACAGTGTCTTGCATATATACTGCTGCATCTTCTCCTCTTAAGCCAGATATTACCTTTGTTACATATCCTACATAGACTGGGCCAGATCTATATGAGGTGTGATATTGTTGATTCAGATGGTTTATTGCTATAGAGAAAGCGATAAAGGCAGATTTCCGTGTTGGTCTAAAAAGTATACACCTGAATCATTATTCCTAAACACTCGGTTTCTCATCAAATTCTATGTATGAGCCATTTTAAGAACTTGTTACCTGGTAGGCTAATACTGGGGCTAAATCTGTGCTCCACAAAATAGAGAGACCAGGGGGAGAAATAAAAAACATGCTGACCTGCAATCTGATTTTGCCTCTATTCTTAATGTTCATCACATTTGCCTTTCCTATTAAAAAAAAAAAAAATGAAACAGAGCAACAACACAAAACAGAGAGTGGAGTGAGTAAGCCATGGCTTCCAACCCCTGGAAATCTGCCATACTCACTGCTGTGCAAATTCCTGCTGCTCTCTGAGCTGAGATCATACTGTTGGAGATGGCAAGTGTGTAGAACACAGATCTGTATCTTTCTTCCATTGCTAAATATTAACAGTAAAAAATAAATGCAGGTGATGCAACAGGCTTTGACCAGGCCTATTTATGTGATTGTTGAGATATTTTAACCAGATCAGTTAAATGTCTGGTTCCCTGTAGAGCAAATCAGACAGATCTGATGTTTGAGTGGAGCTCAGTTTGAAACAGAGTGGAACTGCCACTTCGTTGTTCAGGTATAGTTAACATTTTTTTCACATGTTCACCTGCACTGTACTGGTGTGTCTCAGTAAAGTCTGTGACAAATACTTTATCTTATAGGAGGCATCGAGAAAAGGGCATGCCTTCATTCTCCATCCTCAGCTTCATCCCTTCTTAAGCTGACAGTCCTTTCCTCTGCCCTCCCAAGAGCTCCAAGAAAACAGTTAAAAAAAAAAAAAAAAACAAAGAAAAAAATAAAGAAAAAACAAAACCAACTAATGTTTCTTGAATGTCAGCACGCTCTGGGTTTGTCAGGCCAGCAGGAGAAACAAATTACAGTCAGAGGTAATGGTACTCCAGGGTACCCATTCCCACAGTTTAAAACTGAAAACTTAATACAAATGCTGCAGTTGATTCCAATGCCTGTAGTGGCACATCACTGGAAAATGATACTTTGCAGTTTGGTTTTGCATTGTTGGGGAGTCAGTGCATGTTGAAATCACAGTTGTGTTCCTGGAAGGGCTGTTTTCAGACCTGTGTGTCTACAGGAGATTTGGGCCGTCTCTGGATGAGTGGCATTACTTCAACGATGCAAGTACAGCTAGAAAGATCTTTCTAGCCTGGCTGGCCTGTTTTTTTTAAGCTACTCTTTGCAAAGATGACTCCTCCTTGCTGAATTCTAATGCTGAAAACTGCTAAGTGCAAAATCTTAAAGCTATCCAGTACTCTCAGAGTTTCAAAATTCACCTAATTCTGGTTTTGACTCCATTGATCAAAATGCTGCTATATTTCTTTCCCTGGCATGACAGCTTTCTTGCTAAACCACTGTTTCAGTGGTGGTTCTCAAAGGGAAAGTGGAGGAAAAAAGAAACAAAACAAACCAGAACTATTCATGGGGTATGCACGAACACTTACAGTTCATGCTGAAGACATGAAATAAATAATTAAAAAGAAATAAGTTAACAGTGTGTTAGTTCATACTGCAGACTCTTGGAAGTTGACAGGGTGACCTGAGTTTTTGTATGACTGCCTACTCACTAATAAGCCCTTTACTTTGGTGCAGTGGATGTTTTAATCTTCAACACAAAGTTCTGGTTTGGGGGAATGTTTCCTCTTTAAGGAAACATGTCTCTCAAGACAAGAAAAAAACCAGCCCAAAACCAAAAAACCCCAAACAGCTGTGAAACACTAAACTAGAAACATCAGGACAAATTGGAAGGTAAAATGTACAATTTTTTTTTTCCTATTTTTTTTTTTCCTTAGTGAATCGTTAACATGCATCAGTCAGCGTTTCGGGATAAAATTTAGGAAAATATCTTCATAGGTGTTGCACACTTTTATGGGTCTGATTCTGTGATTCTGTTCTAAGTGACTGCATTAGCAGCTGTCTTGAACTTCAGTGGCAAGGACATCATGACCAGTAGGATCAACCTCTCATGTTTCTCAACCGTACTGTACATGCTGCAAAAGATAAATACGATGAATGCAAAGAATAGTGGAAAGCTGGGTTGCAGATCAGCATTCAAGCTTCAGTGACAGTATCGAGGGCAGCAAGAATTTGGCCAGTGCTTTCAGAAGAAATGATGTGTAATATTATGGTGACCCTTCTGCTTCTCTTCATAAGCTAATCACCACCAGGGGTCAGGAGAAAATCCTCAGTAGTAGTCCACAGATGGAAAGGTGTAAGGTGGGATTTTTGTTTTCTTTTGAAGCATAAGACATAGATCACCGTCAAAGCTTATTTTACAGCTAGATGTAATGCATGTTATATACTGTGTGTTTATGGAGTGTGCGTGCATGTGTGCGTATGAGTGAGATTCCCAGTTGGTTTAAATCCATTGTCTTTGGCAAGCTGTGTGCTCTATACCATCGAGAATTGGCCCTATTGCTGTTGATGTGTTCATGCTTTTCTTATTGTTTTCTCAAATTATTGTGTTAACTGGGTTACAGCTTGTGAGCGCTCCTGATTTTTCAATTTTATATTTCCTTAGTGATATTTTGCTCATAAACAAGCACATTTGAAGGTCACCAGGTAGTCTAATGTACAAAGCTCTCTAAGAGAAAAGTTTTGAATATGCTTCTGATCCTCTCATTCCAAAGACTGATTCAAAAGAAAACAGCAAGTCCCCAGTAAAATCCCATTTCCACTTGTTTCTATATAAAACATTTCATAATAGTAAGTATTCTTTCTGCTTTAAACTGGAGAGTCTAAAAGCAATGTGCTTGGTATCTGACATTACTGACGACATAGGCTTCCTGCTTTTTGTTATTAGTATTGGCTGGTTTGTATACATATTTTTAAAGCTAAGATTTAAGATTTACATGTTATCTGGGAATTTGATCTATAACCTGAAAGGCTACTGTAGCCACAATAACAATGAAAATAACCCTGAACTGTTGAAAATTCAACTTGGAGCACCAAAGTGGTAATGACTGCAATAGTAGTTTTCTTGATATTTATAAATCAATGCAAACCAGAAACTGGATGTTTTAATTTACTACAGTTTCAATGTAACTGATACCCTCAAGTTTAGAGCTTTAAGCTTTGTGAAGTGCAATGTTATTGCAGGGCATGCATCCAATTTTTAAAACATTATATAGATTGGAGACAGATGAGCTTTTCAGAATTATTTTAGGCCTGTTTTGATTGAATGCCTGAGATGCATTTTCCAGTGGAAATTAATTGCATTGATGTGAAAACAAATGAAGTCCAACCTCAAAATTAGCTGCAGGCTCATGCTCAAACCAGTACTTAAAAGAGGAGTGGGCACGGATAGTGACTGGAAATTGTGACGACAATATACACTTTGTTGGAAGAATAAAATAACCTTTTTTCAATGCCTGCGCTTTTTTGCTGTCTCTCTTAGTGCATAGGGAAAGAAATTTTCCCATGTATTAGCGGTTGCATGTGAGTGAACAGTGGCTTTTTACTAGCTATCACTTCTTCCCTTTTCAGGCTGCTGGAAGCCTTTGCTGGCCTGTGTTGGCATCTGAATGTCTGTGGCATCTCCATCAGCCGCTACGTGGAGTATTTCTGTCATTGTTGTGGGGCATTTCTGGCGCACACTGTTTTGGGGGGGACAGTTCTGGGGGACTTTATTAGCAAATAGCAGCTGACATGATTTCCATGCTTCAGTGAAATTTGCCTTAGCTATGTAAAAAATGCTGTAGATGAGTTTGGGATTACTGTTTGCTCAACTGATGCTCTCAGTGATGGCTCCCATTGAGATGTAGGCAGGGAAAGCAACATGAGCTCTTTAAATAATGAGAACAGACAACGCTGGCTTGGAGCTAATCTCTGCTGAAGTACCTCTGCAGCAGTTCTCCATGACTTTGTTCTTTCTGCCTTAAGATTCACCCCTTCCCTGTGCTTCTCATCATTTATACTAATACAGCTGTCAGTTGGGATTTTTAGCATGTTTAAGAGATGAAGGGCATACAAAGGTTCCTCCCAGGAAACGGCAAATATTCATTTTGATCTTTATGAAAGTTCGAAAGGAATCAGTGAAGTGGTTTGGGGGTGGGAAGAGGTCACTGAAGATATATAGCTATTTGGCAGCTCTAAGATATTTTTATACCTGAAGTTGACTTGCTAAACAGATAATTGAGAGCATACCCTCATGTATCTACTCCTCTCCCTCCTCCCCACTGCCACCCACTGAAAAAAAACATAAGCTTTGAGACACTGAGCACATTTGGGGCTGTGACCGTGGTGAGCCATGCACAAGTGCTAACTTTTCTCTGGGCTGTAGAGAGAGCTTGGCAATGCAGAACCATGTGCTGATAGCACAAGTGCTAGGGAAGCAATGAGCGTTAAGAAGCGCGGAGTATCTTTGTGGTAGTTTTGTTAAAGGATTTTGTTAAAGGGCTGGATTTTGGTCTGCCACTGATACTTTTCATCATACTCTGTCATCTGATACTTTTCCAAGCTTCTAATTTTCTGTTTTACTCATTTGATATTTTGTTTAAGAAATCATGTTTGTGTTTTCTTGTATAATTAATTTCTTAAAGGTTTCTACATTATGTGTTACTTTTCTCATATTTTTGATGTTGAGGGTAGAATTGAAATCTCAGTAGCTAAATCATGTCACATGTATATATCTATTAGTTTTCCTCACTAGTGACTGTGGGCAGACTTTGGTTTACATAGTGTATAGAGCACAGTTGTGTTGTCGGAATTAGAGAGACTGAATCTGACAGTGGCAGTGGAGTGTTTCTCTCTCACTGAGACCACTTTCACTAGTCAGACTTTTTGTAGTAAAATTGTGACCAAATTGATGCTCTAGGTCCAAGCATAGTGTTATGGCTTTGTGTGCTGTAAGTTGTATTGACACATGGTCTTGAGACCCAGCAACCTTTGAAGCCACTGTCTTTGACTTTGTACGAACTTTAGGCTGGTGAAAATTTGTCACAAGCTTATTCATTTTCATGGAGCTGAAGAAATATAAAGATTCAGATTAATCTCTTAAAAAAAAAATTAAATTCTGGAAGCACCTTTTGGGGTGCACTATATTTTTCTGTTGCAACTGTGCTTCTGTGGGGACCTGAGTTAAGTGCCTGAAGTGAACCGGCCATGAGCAAAAACCACCCTGGGATTTAAGGCCTGTTCACTTAATCAGTAAGCCAGTGTTTCAATTCAGGACCCTTTTCCCTGCCCCTTTGGGCACAACAACCTTCCTGCTTTAACTTTTACAGCATCAAATGTGGGGGCATATGGGGGGACGCTGAGGAAGAAAAAGTCAAGAGATGTTAAGCTATCCAAAGCAGAAAGTCTCCGTAGCAGCCCTGTCCGCCTGCAGGCGCAGGAGATCAGCAAGTACATCTTTCTTAGACACCCAGGCAGGCAAACATCCCTGAAACACAGGGGCATGAAACTGCTGCCGCGGCATCCATCATGCTGTGGAGGACAGTGAAAACATGTGCTGTCATCTTTGACATTTTAATTGAAAAGAAAGCTTACACAGATTTCGACCTTAAGCAGTGTGTTTATACAAGTGTATACAGAGAAATAATCTGTCAGTTCAGAGCAGGCTCATTGCTATAGGAGTTGGTTTAGTAACTGAACAATCCAGCATTAGCTCACACACCTTGCCTTGTTCCATGCCTCAATAATTTTTAGTAGAAATACTTTGCCTAGAGGCATGCAGTTATTAAAAAAGAGGCTCAGCTTGCTTAAAGTCTGGAATTATTAGCTCATGGTAACAAGCCTGCACTGGAGAAACTGTTGGTTCTTTGTTTTCATGACTTTGCTGTAATTCACCGTCTTATTTTCAGAGACAAACTTCTGCTTTGTTTGGGAAGTTTGAAAAAAAAAAAAAGAACAAAAAAAGAGGAAAAATAAATCACTTCAAAAAGATTTTTTTTTTAAATTTTTATTATAAAGCCACGTTTACAAAGCCCTTTTATCTTAGTATTTCTATTAAATTGCACTGGCACAAATATAAGGGTAAATAGAGAATTTTGAGATATTTGCTTTACCATGTTTCCAGTACAGGGGTCTGTTGGTTATGAGCTCTCCAAATATCCTCCTAGCCCTTTAAGAGTAGAAATAGGGTTTGTGCAGCCTCCCATTCTCTTCAGATGCAAAGTTATGAAGGTTAAATAAAAGCCATTTGCAATGCAGTAGTGTTTGCTTATCAGTGGAGTCACTTGAGCCAATGAGTACCTTTAGATAGGGCAAACCTTGCAGAAGTTACTTGATAGTCAGTTGTCGCTTTGGTCTGAATGCTGGGGTTAGGTTTCTTTCCAGCTGTTTAATCTGTTGACATTTTTCTTCGGTGAACCTTAAATTTTCCAGTTTTTTTGAATTTGCTTGCTAGGCTGAAGGCTTAAGCCTGTCCCTTAAAAAGAGTGAACATTATAGAAAGCATTTGTGTAAGCTTTATTGCTGTTATTATTCCTAGTTTTAAATCAGCTGCTATTAGTATGTTTGTGTATTATCGATAGCTTTTTTCTTCAATGAAAACTGATGCACCTTCATTTGCAGCGATGAAAAAACATTTGTTTTCTTGAAGAATTAAGATCGGTCCTGTCTGAGCTGAGAGACCATGTTGACAGTGGAATCAGCTCGACATCGTTGCTTGTTTTTATGATCAAATCATGTTTATCCTGCATTTTTTTTTGTTTTTATCCCACTTTTTAAATTTTATTACAAGAAAGTGTTTTTACATGATCTAGTTCTTTATATTCCCTTGAACCTGCTTTTCACAGTGTTTCCTTCTTTTGCTTTAACTATGCCATTATCCTCCACGTATCATTTGTGAGTTCCAGCTGTGTGCATAACACTGTGCTGAACGTAAACTTCTCTGAGGAGGTTATAGTGTAAGAAACCATTCTAGCATTTCTTATTTTTCTTGTAATGGGTCATGCAATAAGACCCAGTGAAATATTTAGAGGGAGGGAAAGATTGAAACCAGCAGTTTCTAAGACCTGTAAGAGCCAAAAGGCAAATGTTAATGGGTTCTGTGAGGCTTCCAAGGACCTGCTGGTCCTTGTACTTATGCTGAATTTGCAGAGGTTCCTTAAACATGTGTTCAGGAAATACAGGTGGCATTAGCACAATTGGAGTTTCTAAAGGCAAGGTTTATCATTGACTAAATCTTTAAATAGAGTTTGTTCCACTAAATATATTAACTGCACTGGGGCTGCTGATTTGCAGGGCTTTTCTCCTACAAGCTTGAGTGAAAAGTACAAAATTCTTAACAAAATTTTGAGCCATTTTTCCACAGGTTTTCCATATTTTACTGTACATGCAAAATCCACTGTCCTTTTTTTTTTCTTTTCTTCTTATTCTTTTCCTTCAGTTATATGTTCTGTCCCTGTGACTTAATGCAAGTGAGCAAGAATGCATCTCTGTGGAGTTGCTTTTTTTTCCCAGTGAACAGCTTCTCACTTGACATCAAGGGTATGTGAACTGAGAAGTAACATCTCTTTGCTTGCTTTTGACTTTGTCTGTATCATTTCATATCTGTATGCTGCTTCTTGCTCCTTTTGTGATGCTTGTTGCTGAATTCTTTCTACCTCTGTGCCAGTACATAGCTTGTTATCTTAATTGTGCCAGCTCTCCACACTTACATGAACTTTCCCTTCACTTCTGAATCAAGCTTCTTGTCTTTAAAACTTTTCGCAGCTTAGCCTTATCTCAGTCCTTCAGTTTCTCATTACAATGTCAAGCATCACTTTCACTTTGCCAGTGTCTTTACCATCTGCTAGTTTCTCTTTCCCAGGCTGAAATCTCTTCTTGTCCAACACTGGGGAAATACCTTAAGGAAACACATATGTGAAAATACATGCACACCTTGTTTAAAAACCTCTACAGAAACCATAGCTTTGTCTGGATGCTCCCCAAATTCTCTGAAGTTATGAGCCACAATTTTCCCTCTCTAGAGTATTGCCCTTCCTGTGTCTCAATCTTAGTTACTCCCTTCCTCTTGCAAACTACCTCGATCCTGTCATTCTGAGCGTGTAAGTTAAATAAAAAACATACAAAGAAACAAAGAACACAACCAGAGGAGCACCACTAAATTGTCTCAAATTCTTTAGCATATTTATTTGCTTGTATGTTGTCTCTGTCTTCTACTTTTCATCTGTTTTGTGTCTCTAGATTGTAAACACACTGTGTAAGAATTGTCTCTTATCTGTGTTTGTACAGTGCCAGGCTCAATGGGGTCCCGCTCCTGACTGGGACCTCTGGGCACCACCACAGCATAAATGTCTGCTACTGATAATAATAATCTACCCACATCATGCAGATGTCTGAATTGTCTGAGAAATACAAACAAGGATCTTTACTGGGTTGACAGAGAGCCATAAATTTTAGGTGCCAGTTTTCTTTTTTCCCTGAATATGGTTTGGCTCCCTGAAAAACCTGGCGACACAAACCTCCCACTTCTTGGAAAGCTTGGCTCTTTGCTGATGCAGTGATTAAAACATTATTAAGCATGGGATATGCAGGTCAGGTGAGGTCCCTGCAACTATGTGAGGTATTCCAAGTACTTGCCCCCTTCTTTGTTGTTGCTTTCCTTTGTGTTTGTTTTTTTCTTTCCTTCTCTGAATGACAAATGAGTGAATTGAAACTAGACAGGACTGCCCTACTTTTGAGGGGGGGAGGGAGGGGGAGCACCTCAAATAATGGGCCACAAATGAGGAAAGCTATAGTTGGATTGGTAGGCTTAAATAATGGCACTGCGGGTTAAACAACAGCAGGCCAGCAGTAAGTGAGGAACCCCCTGCAGACAGGGCACTTCTCTCAGGTTAAAACATCCCCTGCACATCTTTGCCCTCTGAATTTTCCAAATAATGAAGGCCAAGGACAGCACTTGGGTCAGGTACTCTGGCCTCAGCAGCTGCTATGGAAGAGATTTGCAGCTGGTTTGTAGCACCATGTGCTCCAGTGAACTTACTTTTTAGCAGTTACAAGTTTAATTGCAAAAATATGTGGTTGTCCATGAGACATTCAGAGGGTTGACTGTAGCCAATGGTGCTCATTTTCAGCATCATAGGCTCCTTGGTTGCTTCAGCCTGACAGCCACCCAAGCCACATGCACATGCTGACACACCTTGAAAAGATCCTTGCTGTCGATACGCAGTGGTTGCTCCTCACTACATTGATCATGATGGTATCATTGCTGCCTTATTCACCTGTGTCTTCCTACTGCTTCCATTCTTCCTCATTTTATCCTTGGTCTATAAGCTTTTTGGTGCAGGACCTCACCCAGTTTTTAAACCAAGGCTTCTGGGCACTGTTACAATAAATACATGTACATGTATATATGGGTATATACATACATATATACAAAAAGGATGAAAGCCTGGCAAGTCTGCATTGCATAACTGGAGTGTGGTGCAGAAATCCCTGACCTAGTGCTGATCCAATATGGCAAATTGCCATAGCACAAACAGCCACCTGCAGGCTGCTCCACTGTGAGCTGGCTCGGTCTGGAGGCCAGAGAAAGTCAAGAGATGAATCCCTTTGCTCCAGTGCAGCTTCATATACTTATGGATTTGCTTTTCCACACCAGAGCTAACTGAAGTAGAATTAACTCGGTTGTGGTGTAGATACTCATGCTGACCTTGCATGAATGCTACACGCAGGAGAGAAAGGAGCAGTAGAGAGGTCATGGTAAGACCCACTGACCCTGAGTGCTTTTCCATAATAGAAAACATACTGCAGTGATACTTAAATAGCTTCAGTCCTTCTTGCACATAGCCCTGGATGGTCTAGACCAATATGATCCTAATCTCCTGAGACCTCAGTGACAAATTATCATGTGCAGAAATTGTCCTTGAAGACTACAAGTTAAGGGAAGGCTGGTCTTTTAATAGATGAATGCAGCCTTTCGTCATCAGACAATCTAGGAAACTAGGTCAGATAGGTGTTGCATCATAGCAGACAGAATATTTGGTATTAATCAAGAAGGCACATAGAAAAGTATATCGTAGATATTTAATTACATTAGTGGCATTATCTTTAATCATTGGATAGAGTCATATGATGGAACATGATCGAGTCACCATGGCTTAGTGGGGTACCGCCCA
This sequence comes from Forpus xanthops, assembly GCA_032466535.1. Lineage (NCBI taxonomy): Eukaryota > Metazoa > Chordata > Aves > Psittaciformes > Psittacidae > Forpus > Forpus xanthops. The sequence goes on from JASSUY010038947.1 coordinate 50,951, forward strand.
TCTGTTTAAATGTTAGTAAGGATGACTCACGGTGTTAGCATGACCGCGTAGAGGGAGGGGAGCCAACATGGTCAGTTACAGCAGCTTGTCTAACATGGCATTTTACTAAGCTACCATAATGCATAGGACCAAAGAGATAGTGTACAAATACTGAGACCCCATCATGTCTAACAGCAAGGTCCTGCTGGAACACAATGAAAATTCTAGTATTTGAGGAAAACCATGGATGGACAGATTTTCAGTGAGGTTGAGCACATGCCAGTTCTCTGTCTTATCTGTCCTTTATTTGTGGGCTGTTTGCCCAACAATCCTATTTATTTAGCAGCACAGGTGCCAAGAAATGAAAATCCCTCAGTCAGCAATATTGACTGACAGGCTGCAGGCAGCGCCTCCTCAGCATTTACAAATTGAGGAGCAGAGTCAACGTGTCCAACATTAAAAATAATAATTACAAACTCTCACTGGCTTTCTTTGCTGCAGGATAGAAAGCAACAACAAAAGAGATTGTGTTGTCCTTGGAAGAAGAAGAAACATCTTAGCCAAATTGAGTATCTCACCCTGTTTAGTCCTGTGCTATACGCATTCCCTGAGCTCTGTGCAAGTGAGTGTGCACGAGCACATGCTAATCGATGACCTGTATTCAATGTGAAAGCAATAGAAGTATTCACGAGTACTGGCCAATATCAGTTTCCCCATGGGGAGTGGAATCTGGTGTGCATTATGTAGCACCTTCTATTGGTGGCAGGAGTGGTGCAGACTTTCCAACAAAGAGGGTCAACCTGGAAGCACAAGGTTTCTCTGACTGCTCTGCATCTCCCTGCAAAAACACACTTGGGAGCAGGTTAGCAGGAGTGTAGCAAGAAAAAATACCTGAAGTACTGAGGATTTTTTTGCTCTAACTAAGTGTAAAGCATATGCAGACCCCTAAAGCAAAGCGCAATGTAAAAGGTGAAACTGGGGATAGCAAAGAAGCTTCTTTACCATTTTAATAAATACCAATAATTCCTTTTTGCCCAAGTCCCATATTCCCAAACTCATTAAAGCAATTTTGGAAATTTTTTTGGCTCTGGAACATATAAGCAAAACTCAAACCATGCAGTCCCTTGAGAATCACTTGCACAAATTGCATAGGTCAGGCCAAAATAAGTTTCTGTCAAACAGCCTAACACCTAAGCTTATTATGAAACTGGTTACTTGTACAAAGGGCCTGTACGTGGGACAGTCTCAGAATGAATTTAGGGGGTGGGGTGTGTCACAGCACTTGTTTTACTTTGGTCCCACTGAAAACTCAAATGATATTTTTACTGAATGCATTGCCTCTGTTAGCCAACACAGTGCCTATAGGCTGCAGCTAAGCTGGTGGACCCAGAGGGCTCCAGAGCTCCACTATGCGGATGGGTGCACACCTCACTCTGGTCCCAGGACAGACAGGAGAGTGCACCAGCACTTTCTCCATTCCTGTCCACTCCTCACTGCCTGTTCTTCTGGGAGGAAACCCAGGGAGCATCCCTGGCAGGGGATACAGCATACTGCGTTCTGCTCTGCAGCCGCCCCGCTGTACGGGTCTCAGCCATTCATTTGGCAACTATTGTGTGGACTTTAAAGTACAAGATAGAGAAGACCTGTTTGAGCTTGTTGTCTGCTGTTCTGCCAGGCTGTAGTTGTGGTGAGGATGGTCTGGTGAGAAGTGAACTCTGCTTGTGGGGGTCACCACAGCCTCTGGAAACCAAACTGAGATCATTCTCCTCACATTCAGCCTGGTATCGTCTCACATTTTTCTTTTCAAAGGATCACTGAATTGGCTTTTTGTGCTATTTTGACCCTGTCCTAATGATTCGTCAGTTGTCTTGTGTGAATGAGTGCTGGTGCATGGAGCGGCTGTTTTTACGTGGAGAGTAGTATGGATCAGGGGCTCTGTACTTTAAGTAGGTTTTCTGAGCCCACTTTTCCTGCACTGCAGCTATTCCACAGCTCCCCAGGCATAGCCTTGTGCTGAGCTGATCATAGATTCCCTTTTCCCAGAAGCTGATTCATGCTCCCTCACAGTGCTTCTTGCACCCTCTCACAGGGCTGCACCCTGTATTTAGAAGTAATTTTTTTGAGTGTCTTTGGGGAGATATGAAAATGTAAATCACATCATATCCCTCCATCAGCGGTTAACCAGGGAGGCAGAGGAGGAACTTCTTGTCTGTATGTGAGATACATTTGGTTTTCTTTTGTTGGGTTTTTTTTTTTTTTTTTGCCTCTTCTGCATGTGTCTGGGAGGATTTTTAAAGCATCCTTCAAGACACAGGGTGCTTCTCTCCGTGCAGAGCCAAGACAAAAGGATGGGTTCAGTAATGCGCAGCTGCTAAAGAGAGGGCAGCTGAGGGCAGCTGGGTGGGAGGAGCAGAGGTGTCTGGGCATAAGGGAGTAAGCAAAGCAAGGGCTTTGAGGTGGCATTTGTTGGGACAGAAATGTTTATCGGGGGAGAACAGGCTTAAAGAGAGGAGGGTTGGAAAACTGACAGTGGGGAGTTTTGGGGAAGAGATAATTAGGTGGTTTGAACCCTGGGCAGAAGAGGATGAGTTTTGTAGGTCAGAAGAAGCTGATGCTGCCATAAGACAGGCACCTCAGGTTTGGGAGCCTGGATGTGATGTTCTCCATAAGGGTTCTCTGTGAGTCCCATCATTCAAGGCCTTTGGCCTTTTTGCTTGTTGTTAGATAAATGAAAGTGACAGCTAAAGTTAGAGGAGGAGTGTATGTACTTGTGATTGCCAGAATCACTTAAAATTGGAGGGGCAAGAAACAAAACCCTATCATTGGGCGTGACATGGTTCAGACCAAGTGGGAGAAGTGACTCTTTCCCCTCACAGCTCTGAGGTTACGACTCTGCTTCCCTGACCAGCCCAGCCTAATTTTGAAGCTTTATGGCTAGCTATGGATTCACCCCTGAAGCGAAGGGTGCTTCTGTCAAGGCTGATAGTCAGCCCTGATGTTTAGAGGCTCTAAATATCTTGAGACTCTTTCCATGCTCCCTGCTGCAGAGGCTCTTCAATCTCCCAGGCTATACCTCCTCCTCTCCCATCCTTCTCATAACTATCCTGCCTAATAAACAGTGTAAACCACATGCTATATGCCGAGCAACCTGCTCTATGAGAATTTAATGTACTAACTTATACTAGCAATGTTTGTTGAGGTACTGTGTGTGAAAGCTTTCTTATTTTCATGCTGTTTGAAAAGGTAGCAAGTTGCATTTATCACAAATTTCAAGCAACTCATAGCTTCTTCAAAACTGATTAACTATTCCCAAGACCACATTCTTGAAGGCTGTTTTCAAAAAGCAGTCCCGGCTTTGTTTAATCCATTAATTTAATGATGATTCTTATTTGTGAGTGGGCCTGCTTTCTCATGTGCACTCTTTTCCCTATGCTGTACTTAGAAAAAAAAAAATCCTTCTAAATCTTTTGAACTCCTTTTGCCAAAATAACTCAGTCTGCCTTTTTATAGTCTGCGCTTTTTGCCTTTACAGGCTACTTAATCTGAATGTAATTTTGCTAATTTTCTTTTTTTTTTTCCTCCATTTTCTGTGCCCTGGTAACTGGTAACTTTGGAACAGAGGCTTGGTAGAGTTGCACAGGAGAGAATATCAAGAGCAAGATGAAATACTAATTTTAGAGTGGTTTATTTGCAGGTGATAAAACTTCCAAGTTAGTTTGTGTTTAATTTTCAGTCATAGTGTGCAGTCCATCATCCAGATACTTTTGTTCCTGAGGACTGAATTTACAGCAATGCACTGATATGGCATGCCAGGAAATTTTCCTGCTTTGTCTGTAGAAATCTTTTGCTAGTGACTGTAAAATGCAGAATTGTATAGGCTGAGACTGGCTGTTACCTTTACATTCATGTTCAGTCAGATGAGCTATACTGGTGCTTTAACCAATAAATAGTAGAAGGAAGGTGAATCATCTGCTTCTTGAAAACTCTCTGTTCTACTGATTTATGCAGGAGAGGACAAATGCTGGATTGGATTATCTGTGCCTGCTTGTCTAGAGTTGCCTGTGCCTAGCAATGGCTGGCACGGTAGGGCTTGTTTGGTCTCCGTAGCCTATGACAGCTTTCCTTCCTTTGCTTCTAGGCCTGTCCCAGGTTCTCTGTCTTCACTACTGCACCTACACAACCGACAAAGACAGCCTATGCCTGCCTCTATGCCTGGCACCCTGCCCAACCCTACCATGCCTGGATCTTCTGCTGTACTCATGCCTGTAAGTATTTTGGTTTGGGTTTTTTTTTGAGGGGAAGAAGCAGGGGGAATTACTTTTTTTTGCACAATTCAACCTATGCAGAGGTGAAAGTCTGCAGGATTTTGTAAAGAAATCAAAGTGTGATGAGTTAAGGAAGCTGGACGTATTTCACTGCTTCATCTTACACAACAGTATTTCTGGTGCATTTAATGGCATGTTAATTAGTGAAAGAGTGATTAGAAAGAGTTTACATGAGACTACAATTTCTGACTCTCACACTTGGTCATGTAGGTGAGATCAGTATGTCTGTGCTGGAACAAAAAGGTTTTTCTCAAGTCAGACAAAACTGGAAAAGCCATGTACAGGAATTATGCCAATGAACTCTAAGTAATGCTCTTGTTTGTGAAGATAACCAGCCAGCAAGGAGGAAATGTGGCTTACTTTTCTGGCCTGGTAATTGAGCTTAATTAGAATTTGGTCATGATCACTGCTCACCTTCCATTCATGTCTGCAGAGATGGGAATATTTCCCATCTTCTGGGTTACAAAGGGGTGCATTGCAATATTAGCTTCAGATTCTTAAATGAGTTTAACAACTCTTTCAGTATAATACATTTGGGCAGGTTGAGGGTGGAGATGAGTAAGGATGGCACAGAGAAGAGGAGACCTGGACAGGAAAAGTTTCGGTTTCATTCCATGATGATCAGCCTGGAAGGCAAACCTGAGTGTAATTGACCATGGGTGGGAGGAAAGCACTGCTTGTTCTGGCTTTGCTGGAGCAACGGAGGCACTCCAGAGGGCTGCATAGATTCAGGTTTGGCTGCTATTTGAGCAGTCCTTAATAAGTCAGGTAATTAGTAACTTGTCAATAAGGCTGTCCTGGAATATCGACCAGGAAGTTCAACAGAAAAAATAAAAGACATGTCACTGTGGGACTTTTTTTCTGGCATGATTCCTAAGGAACCTGAAATGGAGCAAACATCCTGTTTCAGTGTAAGCTCAGGGGCTTTGGGTTGCTGCTGGAGAGACCTTTGGGCAGGTCTGAGTGCAGACAAACAGGTGTGCTGCAGCTGAGAGCCCCTGAGACATAAGCACAGAAGCAAGACAGACTCTTATCAGTGCTGGCTGCCCCGGCTGCAGCTCCTGCCCCAAAGCCCTCCTGAAAGGGCTGCAGAGATGGCAGTGGGAGCTGCTCCTGCCCCGTGAAGAGGATGAGGGGCCCTGGCAGAGGCAGCTTCTCCCATCAGCAGGTAGTGGGATATTGTCCTCTCTCCCAGGCCCAGCACTCATCTTGCTGGGATCAGAGAGGGTAGAAGCCAAGACCTCACCAAAGGACACAAAAAGTAGTTCCTCTGCTTGGAAGGGCTCAGGAAGATTCAGCAGCTTCTTTTTTTCTCTGAGCCAAAGGCGCAGGGGACTGGTCCAAAACAAGGCAGGATGCTCAGTTCTGGTTGAAAACAGCACCATAACCCTGCTTATCACCCCTACCAATGACTAGCAGTGTAACAAAGCTTGTCTCTTTTCAGGGTAGATACACCAGGAAATTATTTTATCCAGGCCTTACTACTATTAGGTTTTGTTTGCAAGTTGCATCCCTCCCTCCCAGCCTAATGAAATTGCAGAAAGGGCTTGCAGCAAGGGCTCTGAATAGCCAAAAGGAGCTCTGCTTTGGTTTTTGCTATCTCAGCAGTACATGAAAGCTTCCCTTACAAGACATATGGAAAACTCTTCTCAGCTGAGCAGTCTGAGTGAGTTAAAAAAAAAAAAAGCCAACTCATTTTTCATATACCCGAGATTGTAGATTTTTATTTATGTTTTTAACAAGCTAAGTTGAGCTGCACTGACAGGGGAAGCTACAACTTTATACAAGTGATGCTTTTAAAACCACTTAACTTCGACTGTTGTTATACTGAAAGGGAGAAAATCATTACAAAAAAGTGCAAACCTGGGTGACTGCTACATTTGTTTAATAAAGAACCTTTTTCTTTATAATTGGCTGTGAGTTTTCAGGGTCGATTCTGATGAAACACACTCCTGCGAGCATACACACATGCAATTCACGACACAGATTGTTATTTTTCCAGTCATGACTTGAAGAAATAAAGCTGAGTCCATTTAAATAGAAGCTAAGCATAAATTCTTGCAAATGTCTCCAGATGTTTTCCGACCTTTTTTCTTTCTTTTTCTTTTAAAAGATGGAGCGACAAATGTCAATGAACTCCAACATCATGGGGATGCAGGGGCCGAACATTAATAATCCGTGTGCTTCACCTCAAGTCCCCCCAATGCATTCAGAAGCCAAAATGGTAAAAAGAGAAAATAATAATAATAAAAGCTTTCCTTGTATTGGTCTTGCATACTGGCTACCCAGACAGTGGGGGATGTAGCCAGACACTGCTTACTTCATTCTTAGTCATATGTTATACTCTTTTTTTAATACGCTGCAGTAAATTGAACTATGTCTATACTTTCAAGATGTTCCTAGTCCTTGCTGTGCTCTCAGTGAGAGGGAACTGAAGTGCAGGTTGGGCTATCTGATGTGCACTGTGTTAAATATGATTTTGGTGCTGATTAGTGAATTTAAGTAAATGGTCTGTCTGGTTCTCTGATCATGTCCGTGCTCCATAATTTGACTTAAAGAAAATTGTCAGTTAACAAAGAGTGAAGTAAAAAGTGTCTGATGTGGAGAGAGTACACACAGTATTTGTTTTCTCCAGACAGGTGCATGATGTGTCAGAGTAAAGCCATGTTAGAAAAGCAGACCAACAATGTGTATAAAACTGGGATATTTTCTTTTGCTCAAGTACAACAAAAGTGTACCATCAAAAAAAAAAAGAGTCAGAATTTGGACAAAAGTGATTTCTTTGTGTGAGTCAAATGTCATAGTGTTTTTTAAAGTTATTGTATGTCTTACTAGGTCAAGACTTCTCAGGCATATGTACTGGTATAGTATTAATGTAGGTAAACTAAGCTACAAGTGGGCATTTGTAAATTTTCCCCAGTTTTAGATGCACTCTGATGGAGATATTTGGCGCTAATATCCCTGGAACTGAGTTCATCAATGTCAAAACACTTAGGCTGTTTCATTTTCAGAACTAGCTAGTGGAAACACGAGGACAGAAGTTTGCAGTTTAACTCTGTAGGCTTTTTATCCTCTCAAGATATCTCATCATAGTGGAAAACAGGAGTAACTTCACTGAACTTCTTTCAGTGGCATTTTGCCAAGGTAAAATTGTCATGAGTGAGAGAATGAAATCAAGCCGACAGAGATTAAGCAACGACATGTTTTCATATATTTCTATTTTGCATGACTGGTACAGCTTTAAAGTTGTTGTCATCTATCCTGAGGCAAAGAGAAACATCTTATTGTCTATAGGTATAGTGCATGCAGGAGACTTTGGGTTAAGAGCAAGAGCGTATACGAGCTTATTCTGTCTGTTTTCTTAGATTGTACAGGTCATGCCTTTGCCTCACTGTTGGTATGGGTTAGGCTGTTAACCCAACCTCTGTTAACACCCTGTCTAAAACCACACTCCGTAAACATGCAGCCAGTTGGCCAGAAGAAGAGTAATAGCCAAAAACAGTCTCTCCCTGCCAAGGAAAACCTGTGGTCAAGAGTTCTCTCTCTGCTGCACCACACAGTGACAGTGATATGCCAAATGGCAACAGCATCTGCAGCAGAGCTTGTTAAAAACTTTTTGGAATAGGCAAGTGTTTTTTCAGCATAAGCATAGCTGAGCCAAGCTAAATACTCCTTGGCTGAATAAATCTAAAACTGGCATCTGTTTTGGGGACTAAAGGTTCTGTAGTTTACTCTCCTCCTGCGCTCCCTGCCTGTTTTTTTTTTTTCACGGGAAGTGTGAGGCTACTTAAGAACAAGATTAAATTATTGGTGCATATGGTGAGAATTCTGTGCCTTAATAGCTGAAAGTGTACATTAATACAAATTACTTTTTAATCTGGATAAGCAGGGTTTGTCCTTAAACCTAATGTATGGAGGCACGGTCCTTTCAAACGTAAATTGCAGTCAGTTCCAGAACACAGTATAGTGAACAAGCAGCACCTTTGCTTCTCAGGGGCTTTCTGCTGTTCTTCCAGAGGTGGAAAAATTCTACATACATTAACTCTTAAGAGTAAGAGGCATTATTCAGAGCTCCAGGACCCTTCCTCCTTTTCAAATGCAGTGTTTTTTAGCATTCTATATGCCAGTGTTTTGAACTTTGTTTTTGTTTAAGCATGCGTGTAATGTAAAAAGCCTCTTTGTTTAGCTACCTCTTTGAGGAATACAAATCTATTAACAATACTCAGCATGAACACAAAGTGGAAAAAAAATGTAGAAAATATTCAGAGCCAAATTATTTCTTACACATAAATTCATGAATTTTTAATCTGAAACATCTCTATTACAGGGGTGTTTGTTCTTATTATTAAGTATGTCACTTTGCTTCATGCATACTCTGGCAATGTTTTTTTATAAAGTTGAAAACAAGGGTGCTTAGTAACTTAACTGGATTGTATCCTGCTTTAGGAAGGAATTTCAGATTTCCCCAGATTCTGATAATGCTATTGCTGCTGGTGCACCCAACACTACTTAGGTTCTCTTTAGCTGTCCCTACTCTGTGAAGAATATACACGTTAGACACTAGACAGAGTCATCTAAGCTTCTTTCAGCTAATGACTGCAGTAATTAGAGAAGTTTGGGGGACTTTGGGCCTGTTTCATCAGCTGCCCAAATCCGTGGCAGATGGATCAGCATTTTCTTTGTGTCTGCATGAGAGAATGCAGAACAGCGTCCTCTAGATGTGAGACCCAGATGTGAGACCAAATCCTTGTGGCTTCATGGAAGTATGTACCTGAGCAATGATTTTTCAAGCATGATTTGGCACACAGAGGTCATAATGCTGCTTGGTGACATATATGACTTCATTTGCTTCTATAAAATAAATATGAATATGGATGCTGTCTGATGCCAGGGTTTTTAGAGAAAGTAGATAGACAGTAAAAGTTTTCACACCCTTGACCAATTCATAATCACTTTGTAGCAAGAAATGGAAGCCACTCTGATAAATACATACATTGTCTGATATATAGGCACATCTACAGATGTGAATAGGATATGTGATGCATTCATGTTGTATTTCTATAATAAGCAATTTATTTATGTGTGCTTTGATCAGTTCATATTACTTGGCATTTATAGAAAACCAAGGTGCTGATTTCCTGGTTTAATTTTTTCAGGAGGCTGTTCTTCAAATATTAAAGGATTGTAGATGACATCTCAGGACTGATTTAATTTATCACAGCAGTCTTAGTTTCCCTCACAGTGTGCCTCCCAGTCAGGTTATCACTTAATGCTTTAAAACTGTCCTAGTAAATGAATGAGTGAACATCTAAATCAATACTGCCTTCTTTTTAGATTCAGAGCTGAGTGGATAAAACCTTTATACTGCCCACCAAAAACACACATTGATTTTGTATTAAAATATATGGCATTAGAAAGTGGAGGAAACATATAGCTCTAAGTGTACATGGTAAAAATATGCAGAATAGCATGTGTAGCATATTAACATGTGGTTCAGTAGGCTGAGAATATTATGAACTTGGAATTGGTGGTAGTGCCTTTGCCTTAATATACTGCTTACAGTTTGGTTTTGAAGTTTTAGAGTGCTCAAGGTTTTATAACTTGGAAGTGCAATACCATGTGGATTACCAGAGTGAAAGATCAATAGTGTGCACTGAACCACTGGAAGGCTGTGCCACAGCAGTTCTTTTCAGTGAAGCTGATACCTCTTTATCTCAATTTTGAAGGGCATTGATCTTTACCTTTAGAGATTTACAAGCTCTGAAAGGAGGTATAAAAGGCAGGCAGGTGATGAAAATAATTGAGCTTAAAAATACAGTTTTGAATTTGACCTGTTATTTTTTTCTTCTACCCTCTCCATCCACCCCTTGCTGGATATGTAACTTTATGAAATTTAAATAAAATGTAATATGTGTGGCTTGGCTGTGCCTGTCTTCCTGACAGAATTTGTATGGCTCTTTAAAAAAGAAATAAATTATTTCCATATCAGAACTATGTAGGCTTGTGGGATATTGGTTTTGCCTAGTATGCATTACTAGGTTGAACAGTAATAATAAGAAAATTAATCTTGAAGTGTCTATCAGATGTAACAGTGAAAACATAACCAGAAAAGAAAGCAGACCAGTAATGACCATGTTGCTATTTATAATGGTAAAATATACGTAGTAACTGAACCTTGTAATTTACCTAATAATGCTGGACAGCTTTGGGGGAGAAGGAGAGATGTGGTAAAATTGCAGTTAGCCAGTTGTCATCAGCACTAATTTTTATTTGACTTAATGAGAGTTAAGGGTGCAGATCCTACTTGTGGCTGTGAAAATCCCAGTCCAGGCATTGCCCAGCTCTCCATCACAGAGGAAAGGCAGGACTAGCTTGGGGGACCTGGGTGCATTTCGTATGTCTGTCAGGCACTGCTTGCTTTGTCCGGAAACACAGCATGTCAGCCAAGTGGGAAAGCCTTGGCTGCAAAGGTGGACAGCTTTTCTCAGATGCAGGTTGGGGTTTGTGTTTGGATGGAGTCTTCTGCTCCTTCTTGTTTTATGAATAATGTGTGTTTCCATGCCTGTGAGCTGTGATGTTGTAACTGCTGCAAAGCAAAAAATGGCTGGAGTAAGATCTTGCCCCCCATCTCGGTTTGATTCTTGAGTCAGCTGTTGGTGGTAGCCCTTGGGTGCAGATACAAGAGCACTGTTCCAAGAGTGGTGTTATACTGGGACAGCTGGTGGACTTGGGAAGGGCATTCCTCTTCGGGCCCAGGTCTGCAAGGTTTCCATACTGATTTCAGGCAGGAGGCTGGCATAGGCAGTCAAGTCAGGGTCAGAGCCACTGAAGCTCTAGATTTAGTTGTTTAACACTTCATGACTGAAGATATTTTGTTTAATATAATAAAAAGGTTTGATGTCCATGTCTTCCGATCAAGCTGGCTGGGAAGTGAGTCGCTTTAGCAGAACAACACGCATTGCTTCAGGGCCAGAAGGTTTTTCTTTGCAGGATTCTGGGCTACTGAGCAGAAGGAAAAATGTCTCATCTCTGCAGAGCTTTCAACAATAATTGCTCATCTTGCCTTTCACAATAAAGCAATGAAAGCAGCATAAAAAAATAAAACAACATCCAAAGCACAGCTTTCCAATATATAAAAAAAAAAGTGTGACAAGATTTCCTGCATTGGTAACTGAGAAATGTTGTCAGGGAGGGGACTGTTAAATAGTTAAAAAAATACGGTGCTTCTGCAACTGTTGACAAAACTCACTGTTCTGAAATTGTATCTCCTGTTACATTTGCGCTTATGTTCTAAAGTCCTCAAAGCCAACCTTTCAGTATGCTCCTGATCTATGCTTTAAAATCCTCCCCAGGCAGTAGCTTTGCCTGCAGACAGTGTGCCTTGCTGTGGATTAAGGTATTACCATGATGGGTGAAGCTAATCATGTTTTGGTTTGTGTACTGAAACAGGACCTTGAACCCGTCATGCCTAAATTCTGGATTATGAACTAGACTGGGTAGGAACTAATTCTTCTTAAGCTGTCGGTGGCTCAGTAAGTGCAATAGAGAAGGATGGCAGCTCAATTACTCATAGCTGCTGTGAATACGTGCTGAATATTTGATCTGGCTTCTTCCAAGTGCATGCAAATTTCATTGCTTGTTGCAGACACAAGTTGTAACAATTCCTTGCATTTTTCTTTCTTTGTGTCACTTTATCCTGCGGTGATCTTATCAATGCTATTTCCCTAGAAGAACTTGGATTTTTATTATTTTGTTTGCCTCGATTCCGTTGGGTGTTAAAATGACCTCGCTTTATCCCCCACCCACCAGCCCTCATCCCTTCTCTTTCCCTCTGTTTCTCCACCACCCTCTCTCTCCTCGGAGGATTTATTGTCTTTGTAGATTTGTTTCTCTTTCTCCTCTTCCCTCCAGTGTCCACCCTGATTTTGTAACCATAGCAGTAATTGAAATACAATCCTAATATTTGCTTGCTGTAGCTATCATCTAGCCCAGCACATGAACTATTGACTTTTGTCTGTTGTAAGGTTTTGAAACTTAAGTCAGATGCATCTGTATACATGAGGTTGAGTATTTGGTGCAGAGCCGTCCCTTCCAGAAACGGTTTTGTTTGTATAAAGTTGTGTGTCAGTGGGAGCTAGTGCAAGTAAAAACAAGTCCTTATGATAGTGTAGCCAGGGAAAAAGGAAATGATAAAAATAAAACCAAGGTTGCGTTACAGGGAAGCTCTGCTTTGCATAGATATATTTCAGTCTTTTCCTTGGAATATGTACAGCTTTCACTTTCCAAGATTTTTGCAAGAACCATGAATGATGGAAGTTGTTTCATACTTCAGGCCATTGCACATTAAGCCTGGCATTTTCTTGGAATGTATGAGTGCAGCTCATGACAAGAGATGGACTGTGGAGTGGAGGGGATGGTCTTACTCACTTTACCAGCTCCGTATTTTAATCACTAAGGCTACAAGAGCTGGAAGCAAAATTCTCATGGCAATAAACCTTTTTGTTACAGACAGGCTTAAAAAGCATTTCTAAAAACTATACAGTAGCTAATGAAGCAGTTTATTAATTATGATAATGTTCCTGTGAGATAAATAATTTTAGACTGTGAACTGAGAGAGAAAAGTGAAGTGACTCACTAGAGGCCACACAATTTGTCAGTGGAAGAGCTGAAATAAGCACAGAAGAATTTCTGGCTGCCGCTTCCAGAAAACACAACTTCTGTCTGAGTACAATTTATGTATATGCATTTTTTTGAAGTTAATTATTAATATTGGTAATGTCAATATAATGGTTGAAATATGGCGGTTTTTCAGGACTAGTGGGAGACTGGGGAGACTCTGAACTCCTCAAGCTTACAGTGGGTGCCGGCTCCAATTTAGGATTCAAATCCAAATGAAGGAGACAGTTTGTGTTTGGATTTAATGCCCCTGAATTTTCCTGAACTTTGCAGATGAGATTTTGGCTCAGAATGGCAAAAATTAACGGATCTTCTGAGACTTCTGTCATCTGAGATGATGGAAGCCTTGTGAGATCAGCTTCCCTGGCATCGTGGCTTTCACTGAAATCTCAGGAGAGCACTTACTTTCACATAATGTCAACCATATCCAAACCAGGACTAATGAATACCCCTGTAGAGCTCCTTCTAAGATCACAGGCATATTTGAAATACTGCTACAAGCTGTGTTCAGTCTGAGGAAATGCTCACAGCATTTGTTGTTTCTTCTGTCAGATATGGCCAGTGACACTTTTCAGCAGTGGGAGGGCTATATACTGTCTTCCAGATGTTCATTAGTGCAACTTCTCTTATTTATGTTCGGGGAGGTAAGTTAAAAACTGGGACAGGCTGGGTCTCCCACCCTGGAAACACTTACACAGCAAACTTTGCTCTGCTTGTGGTTTTTACTAGCAAATTGCTGGCCAGTAATGTTTATCTGAGATTTGAGTGTATGAAATGCTGTGAATAATCTTCCCATCTGTGTTCTATAGTCAAACTGAATGGGATGTAGTGTAGTTAGTTGGTTGTATCCTCTGCCCTGTGTATTCTTCTTATGCCATAATTACTGTGTAGCTCACCTTACCAGACCCCACAAAGAGCCTGAGTAGTCTTTACTCACAGCTTGTTGCTCATGGTCTGGGAACTGATTGCAATTTCTCTGGCAGTGTAGACACCTCCAAAATACTCTGCTTTAAATAGTTCACCCCATTTTAAGTGACTTATGTTACAAAGAATACAGCAAAATACTTGATGTAACAGGAATCATTTCCTCTTAGCATTGCAGAGAGAATATGAACTTTGACCAGCTAAAGATGAACTTTAAAGATTTCATTTAAAGACTCTGTCTTTTAGATATAGAATTTCATTTATGCAAAACCTCCCTCTTCAGTTCATTGCTACTTTTTCCCATATTTTGTATATTAAAGTCACAATGAAACCAACTCATTACTATATTAAAAAATGTTCTAAAAATCTTATTTTAAGATAGTATCAAGTTCTTCATTTAGTTACAATATCAGTGTGTAAGTACTTTACTTTAGAGTTGTTGCCTTTGTTATATTGCATTTGCATTCAGAAAGCTTGGTCTTAAATGTATGTTGTAAAAATAATAAGACAGCTTTTGTAAACCAGAAAAATAGCAGCCAGGATTCCTGTAGCTTTGATTTTTCAGTCTAGTGGAAATGACTTAAAACAAAATAACTGTTTCTCCTCTCCCCTCTCCCCTCTCCCCCTTTCCCTTCTCCCCTCTCTCCTCTCTCCCATCTCCCCCTCTCCTCCCCCTCTCCTCTCTCTCCTCTCCCCTTCTCCCCTCTCCTCTCTCCCTTCTCCCCTCTCTCCTCTCCTCTCTCCTCTCCCCTCTCTCCTCTCCTCTCTCCTCTCCCCTTCCTCCTCTCTTCTCTCCTCTCTCCTCTCTCCTCTCTCCCCTCTCCCCTCTCCTCTCCTCTCTTTATTTTTCAAAAATAAATGTTCAGAAATGAAACAAGCCCCATAAGTAGCTTAAAATAGAATTTCAAAATCCTCTAATTTTAAAAAATAAGAGGCGACATTTTTGGTGTAGTCAAAGGTTGCTTTTAAAAGTTTGCCCTGATCCTCAGCTGCTGTAAATCTGTGTGAATTCATTGACTTCAAAGAAACTGTGTGGGCTTTACATAAACTGAGGACCTAGTTTATACTTCTGAACCTCAAAATTTTCCTTTAGGCAAGCTCTGGCCCTTCCACAGTTTGATACTGCCAGGCAAGCATTTTGTTGGTTTTGGCTTTTGCGTTTAATGTTATCCTTTTATTTATAATACAGTACATCTTCGCCTCTTCTTTTTGCACACTGGTGGTTTGCCAACTCTTCCAGCATCTTATATGACTTAATTTTTCATTTCTGCTTCCTATAGGTGTTCATTACATAATATTTAAAGATAAATCATTTTCGCTAATCCCCAAAATAATATCAGGAGATTTTTATAATTGATTCATCATACCACGCAATCACCAGGAGTTTTTGACTCTCCTATATCAGCCAGTGACAAGTATTGGTACCTGTCCCTAATGATTCATAATAAAAAACTGCCAGATATTGCTTTGAAACTGATGGATGATTCATGTTGTTATATTTAGACTACATTATTCTGGAATGTTTAAATTAGACTAAAAGCCACCTCTAAGTATACATGTACAAACATAGAGTACATTTTTAGTTTCCCATCTGGAAATACATATAAAGTCCAGGGCTGTTTTCAAGTCGCAAGAAATATTGTTATATTTTTATTATGGTATTTCAGTTCACACTCATGCTAATATGAAAAGTTTAGTAATGGCATATCCTCAATACTGCCCTCAAATGCCAAGGTTACACATGAAGCCCAATGGGATCTAGCAAGCGTTTAAACTTTTATTAAAGCCCAGAGCCCAAAATAGACTTTACTAGACCTGTACAAATTATTTTAAATTATGTAAATATTTTTAATATGTCTGGCTTCTGACAGAACACCACTATACACCAAAGTATGACATTTGCCTCACTGTGCCAACTTTCTGCTTTTTTTTTTTCTTCCCCAAATACCTAGCATCATTACTGGATTTGACTACAGTCTGCTTTATGTGCTGCTGTGGTTCAGGAGAAATATATGCAAAGAGGATAGACTGTGTTCCCCAACTGTTAACAGAGACTCTTTAGCATGAGGTTAAGCGTGAACTTTGTTTTGGCTGCCAACAGAGCAGTCAGGAGATACCCAGGATAAGGGTGGGTGAAGTCCTGATCTGCTTTCAATCTGATGGATGTGTGCAGCTGCTCTGAAGGCTGGTGTTGGTGTGCAGTGTGTGTGTGTCAGAGAGAAAACTATGTATTTGGGGTTTTGTAACAGATATTTCTCTAACTTCATCTTCTAGGAATCCTCTTAAATTAAAAAATTCTGCCAAAACATTAGTATCTGGATGTGTATAGAGTCTGGGCTTTGAGAGCTCATTTAAACAAGAGGCAGTGGTAGGCGATGCTAACAGCTAACAATCTGAAGAGCTCCAGCTTTGTTGGAAGTCTGCAGGTGTGCATCTTTCTGCACATGTGTATGTGTGTAAGTTTTTTCTTTTCTGTGGTTTTGGTGTTTTTCCCCTCCTTCATCCCATGCTCTTTTACGGTGCAAGCATAATCTTATCTATGCCTAACTGGCTAACTTTGTCTCTTTATTTATGTATTGCCTTATCTTTAGTTAAGAAATCACTTTTCCTGAGATACTTTAGAATGCTGAAGAACAATAAATATCTGAAAATCTGTGTGTGTTATCCAGAAAACACAAACATTTAGGATAAATACCATTTGCACAAAGAATGGGAAATTTGTTCTGCTACATCAGTTTGCAGAGTTGTCAGTCTTCTAAATGATGTTAGAAGTGGTTTAATTTGATGGGAAATTTGATCCAAGCAATGTTTGAGTTAGTTGCATAAAAAGTTCCCAGAGGTAATCTAGAGTTTATCTGAAAACTAGTATGCAGTGGTGTCAGTGCTGACAATTAAAGTAGGAATTAATTGCCCTTGGTGAAATTTGTGGTTATTTGGTTTGTCCGACAGTACCCAAATCCTTCATTTCAGAAAACAAGGTAGCTTGATCCAATTTTAAGGATTTTAGAAAGTAAAACTTCCTTTTCTACTACACTTAAAATTCAAGATGTGTTTATGCTAGTCTTAATAAAACTGGTATATGTGATGCTAGTTTAATACTGCCCACAAAAATCCAAATAACATAGCTGAGATTTGTAGTACCCTTCCAGCATGTGCATTCCTCCTGGATGAGGAGTTAGGCTACCCTAGGGCTCCTGACCACCATAATTTGGCCAATGAGCAGCTGGATGAAGTAGCTCTGAAGTTCCTTGCTTTCATAGTTCTCATCTTTGGCTTGCCCCCTTCCTAGCTGAAAGCAACTATGGACACAGGTTTCTCTGGAGCATATAAGATATTTCTGCAGAGAATTTTAAGGTCTCCAGCAAAGGTGAATCTCTCTTGATTTGCATGTATAAAGGGGGTGATAAGCAACCATGATTAAATCCTGGATGTACCAGAGATGCTGTAAATTGTGCTGAGGGCTACATTTCCTAAAGCGTACATCTTTCAGAAACGCTGGGCCAACCTCCTGGCTGTTACTGGACAGGAGAAGTCATGAAGTGCATTTGGCTGGGAAATGGCATTTGCCTGAAGTCATGGGCTGCCTGCAAGTCAATCTCCATCCTTTGTTTCTCAGTGAGATGTTAGCATCATGAGCAATCAACCAGGCAGGGCTAATGGTGACAGCATGTGTGCCAGGAGCCTCCCTGCAGGGGCTTAGGCAAAAGGCCGGGAGAGGAGCCCAGCAGGCTCCATTCAGGCTCCAGGTGCTTCACATGTTGATACTGGGCTGCTGTGCCCACAGAGGAGAGATTGTCCACAGTCCTGGTGCTCCTGAAGTGAAGGAGTGTATGTGCTGTCCTGGTGGGTTCAAAGCAGGACCCCTTCCCTGTGGTGTTTATACAGCACCATGAGAGCCCAGTTCTCACTGGCAGACATCTCTTGCCCTTACCTGAGCCTTGGCAGAGGGTATACAGTTGCTGGTGTTGCGCTTTGCTTTCTGTGGGAGCACTTGCAGAAAACCTGGCAGTTCATCTGTGTCTCTGTGGCTGCTCCTCTTCTTTGAGGGAGAAAACCACCCAAGACACACCCCCAAGCCCCTCTCCTCTTCATTTGTACTCTCAGTAGGTAATGTTAGCGTGGCATCAGTGAACACTGTACCTGTCTGCTTGAATCTTCACATAGCATTTGATGTATCTCCTGTAATAAGTAATTTAAGGAGCAATAACAATAGCTGAGATTCTTGGGTCGAGAAGAGTCACATTACCAGAAGTACCAAAAAGGCTGATTAAAATTAAATCGTAGCAGACAACAGTTGTGTTACAAAGGAAGGCTCAATTACAGCCAAGTCACTTTCTTTGCTAACCTCTGACTTATTTATTTCTCCTGCATGCTGCAGTCCGCATACTCTTTCTGGTTGTAATGAGCATTAATTGATTAGCTGGATCTATGAAGAGCTTGAGCCCTCGTAAGTACTATCCCAGTGGGTACACAGCTAAATAGTTTATGAGGTAATTAGTATTTTAATGCCTTTTCTAATGAGCCTTTTCAGTAATGAAATCTCATGAGAACATTATTGGTTCATATATATTTCTTCAGACACAACAGAAGGTAAGCTAATGCTATTAAGAGATTTTAAAGCTAGTTTATAAAATGGTTTTTAGTAACTTATTTTTGAATACTTGCCTTGATTCATTTTGCTTTATTAAAAAAAAATAAAGCCATCTTAATTTTTCCCACTGCTCTGCCTCTTGCACTTCTCTCCTGACAGAATTCTTACACTATACTGCAATTTCAAATAATTGGGATAATTTCTGAGGCTGCTACCCGATCTCCTAAGCTCAGCTGTAAGTAAATAATACCACACTGTCTGAGAGTGTTGTTTCAGATGTGCTCTCATCCTGGAAAAAAAACCCAGCTCTGTGCCTGGCTGCACAGTGTTTTGGACTTATGACTGTGTCAAGTTTGAGAGTATGGCCAACCTCTACAAAGCTTTTCAATGTCAAGCTGAGCTCTATTCTGGAGGCTCGAAAGCAGCACAAAGCTTGTAACCATACAGGAAGTCTTACTAAACTTTCTCCTTCAGGTTCATTGGATATACCCCATTTCACCTATGTTTAACCCATAGCAGGAAGGACAAGTGCTGTACCTTGCGTTTTATTTCTCTGGTATCGGAAAAATAGCTTTTGCTGTTTTCCTAGAACAGCTTTGCGGGAAGAGTTTTTCAGTGTGTGAATGTCTAATTGTTGGCCATGGAGACCCTACTTGCTTTTCTTCTCTGGAGATCTCTAGGTATCAGTAGCTTTTGTGGTCTCATCTCTTAGGGCTCGCTTCTTCCATCTGGGAAGTACGGTCTTGAGTGAGATTTTGGCTGCAATTTAACAGCAGATAGCAATGCTGTGAAACAGCCCAGGTCAAAGACTGGAGCACGTATGTTTTGGAAACCTATTTCATGAATTAGCTTTATGTAGTCTAGGTGATGTTTGCCTTAAAATGATTTGGAAACTTTGTTTTAAGTTAGGGATGTGCAAACCCTATTTAATGCTAGAAGCTATAACAGTAAAACTGTAAGAAATTACCCTATACACATCTCATTATGTAATGTAAGATGTAATGAGTCTAATTCATCCTTGGAGTGTCTTTAATGGTGTCAGCACAGTTTTGTGAAGGATAGATTTGGCCTAGGGACACCACCACCATAAAAACTGACTGTCTTCCACTGGTATTTCTGTCTCCAAAGCTTTAGTGAGACATGTCAGTGTGATATATTAATAGCCTAGTCTTTTTTGATGACTCTAAGTTGTTAGTAGTATATGTGTTGTTTTCTTCAAGCAAATATGAAAAGCTACATTTTCAGTTATGGTAACTGTAAAAGCCCCCTCCAGAACACATTTAAATGACTTTGACTTCACATATTTGACCTTGTTTTCAATACCATGCATTAGCAACGCTTAGGAGATGAAGAACGCCCAACGCTGATCACTGCTTTCCACATTGGTTGCCATCTCCACACCCTTTTGCAACGCGAGACCCAACAGCACAGTCGAAGCTAATGCCTCCTGTGTCAGCTCCTAACAGCACCCTCAGAGGCTCAAGTTTTCAACACCCTCCCATGCAGCATCGTGGAGCCCTTTTGTTAAGGCACAGTCAGACACCCTTTTGGGATGGTGGCTGAATTAAACATTCTGACAGCGGAGATGTGGTACCTTCTTGTGTCCATTTTGTGTTCATGGTCTGTTTACAATGCAGAGTCAATTTGCCTGCATTGCTTTCAGAGGTGAGCCAGCCACTTTGGCTTCTCTGAGACCCTCCACGTGGTCAGCAACCCAACAAGCTGTGCCTATGCCAGTGCCCAAAGAAGAAAGTTCAAGCAAGAGGGTGCACATCAGGTTACCAGCTCAAGAGTAGAGGAAAAATAGCCTCAGAGAAATATTTTGGTTTCCATTCTGGAAATTTCGTAAAGGGTGTTTCTGCTCTATATTCAGAAGCTTCCTTAGGGGAGAAATGATCCGTAAACTGTCTGAGGATAGGAGCTCCAAACTGTCTGTCTTTGATGGCCTTTGGACTTTGCTGAAGCCATCTCTGAACAATAATGGAGCACAGTTAGAATTCAGTTGGGGTGGTGCTGAGACCAGTTTCCAGGTGTTGCTTCTGATTTTGGTAATATTTCTTTTAAACTTGAAACAGCCTGGATTGTTTGCTTACTTTTTCAGAGACTTTCTCTATTTGTTTGTGCTTTCTGAGTCATCACCTGTCTTTGCCAAGACTTTATTACGTCTAACAAAAGGTGTATTATTGATGCACTGTGGCATGCACAAAGCCTTTCTATGAACTTCAGTGGACATGTGGTCCTCCCAGTTTAATCTTGCTCCCTACTCCACTCCTGAGCAAGTCCATGCTCTGAGCTCTGCTATGACTGTAAATGTTGAGCAGGCTTTGATACCTCATTGGCTTAAAAGCTCAGCTTTCTTGACTTCTGATGTTTTTAGATCAATCCTCTTACCTTTCATTTTGTAATAATGTGTAGATACTTACATATATGTAGCCTCTTTGATGATTACTGAAAGGAGTGGAGAAGTAAGCACTGTCTTGCCTCTGTTAGAAATGCTTGGGAAGGGCAAAAGGCACTTAGAAGATAAGTTTGGCACTTTCTATTTCTTTTCCTTGTGTGTACCATGAGGTCATGATTAATGGCTTTGGGCATGTTTGGAGGGCAGAAATCACTTGTATGTTCAATTCAGGAAGACCTCTGAATTGGTGAGGCCCAGGGGAACCGGCAGCTCCGGGTCTAGAAGGACCCATGATGTCATCTCATGTGGCCACGGGGGATGCAGCTATTACTTCTTTGAGCATTATTCTTGGATAGCACTAAGGTGTGTGGGTTTTTTTGGTCTCCCAAACACATTAATTCTGCCCTGAGCAATGGAAAGATTCCCCACCCCTGGGGGAGGCTGTTTAGGATGGTGGGAGGCTTATGTGGGACTGATGGGGGCGTGCATGCAGAGGGACTCTAGACTTTACAGATACACTTCAACTGGTGCAAACTGAGTTCAAAGTAATAGGATCCTGTGTATGAAGTTTGCTTGAAATAAAGCTATTATGAGATAGAGAAGCATGCACAGTAAAGAAATAGGATATTTTGACATTTATTCATGGCTTTCCTGGGGTGTCTTGGACTGTATAAACTCACTGCTATTGTGGTAGTGAAACTCTAGATTCCCTGAAGGTATAACTGCGACTGGAATTTAATTTCTTTTGCTTTGAAGAAAGAAGAGAAAAAGTAAATTTATTGCAGTGGTGTAACTCCTGTCAATTCGACACATAAAGAAATTATGAACAAACACATAATTTAAGAAATTGTGGACGAGCTCATAATTTCCTGACAATTTCTTTTAAATTATATGTATTTTGAGAATATTTATTTTCTATATTGAAGGAGGAATGGAGTTGAATGCCTTCTTTTTCTTCAGTCCTTTTGTTTCAGCAAAATAAAATGCTGTTGAAGACATGTTGGGTAGTCTGTTGTCATTGATAAGCTCTGAAAGAGATATGTTATCTCTGTATTGCTTTTAAGCTAAATGAAGACTTTCAGAAGGATAGTTTAAGCATCGTATTCTTGGGATATCTCATTTTCTTTCAATCTGCTAAACTTTAATTCAGAATAATTGTGTGTTGTCTTTGCAGTCCAGTTTAGATAATGTTTACTTTTGTTTACATGTCATGCCTGGCTAATAGATGGCAGATACAGGGTGAAATTAAAACATAAAGAATCCAGACAATAAGCATCCCAGTTCATAGTTATACTATGAGTCTTTGTGTTTCCTTGTAGTGTGATTTCAGAATCTAATTAAGCAGATGCTCAAGTATTTTGGGGAATCAAGCCTTAAATTGCTCAATTAAATTACTTTTCCCTAACAGCATAAGCTTCAGTGTCAAACTTACAATAGGGAATGAATGTTTAAGATGAAAAGTATGTCTTAAATTAAACCACCTCAGAAAGCCAGAAATAAACTCTTAGCTAACAACACAAAGTATGAACTCGAAATGTAGGAAAGTACAGTACGGGGTTGCCTATTTTGAAGAAGACAAAACAAAGGACATGCCTGAATTTCATCAGTTGTCATTCGTTTGCTGGAAATATGCTACTATTTCACATTTAGGTGTTATTCTCATCACTGTGTTGGAACATTTCCTTTTCCACCCCTGTCAGTCACATTCCAATCAAAAATTTGTCCCAGTGCATTTTGGGGAGTGGAGAACAGCTAGTAGCATATAGTTTAAACTAAATAGGATTAATATCTTAGTTTATATGTACGTGATATAAAAATCAGGGATGTCTTAATGGTTAAGTTTCTTTACAAATATCACTGCTTTAACTCACTAATAATGTTACTCCTAAGCAAAAAAAAAAAAAAAACAAAAACAACAATTTCTGGATTTGTAGATGAAGCTCAAACCATGGGGTTCACAGTACGAGGCCCACTCCAAGTACCGTATCTGCGTTAATCTTTGCTCCTTGCACAGAAGGCTGGAGCTGGCTGCCAGAGCTAATGAATGGATTCTGACTCTGCCATGTTAGGCTCTTACCAAATACAAAGGCTGGTCACAAATTATACTTTGTTGGATGGCTTCAGATATAAGCATTAGAAAAACATTTGCTTAACAGTAATAATTAGTTAGTGACAGAGGCAAGTTTTACAGATTGCTCTGGAGCACTAAGGCAAATGTGCCTTTCTGTGGGAAAAAGCCTGTTGCCTGTCTAGTGATTCATAAAAAGCGAAAAAAGGTGTTTTAGTTACATCTCTTCTAAAGGTGAGACCAAACCGCAGCATTTCTACAAAACCAAATAACCTCAGTCTTTACTGCAAACACTGTAGTGTTTTAGGAGCACCACTTTTCCTCAATTAAACAACAAAAAAATCATACTTGAGAGTTTTTCCTGGCTTGGATTACGATCATGCTTGCACAGATACAAAGCTTCACTGAGTGGATTCTTTTTAGCTTAAACCTTAACAGTTAAATTAGAAGAAACCTCACAACTGGCTCAGAGGAGCTCAGCAAATCACCAGGCAGCCTGGGCTGCTGAGATGCTTTTGTTCTTTAGCAATGAACTCATACCTTGGGCTTTTGTATTCTCGGGAAGAAGAATCCATAGTTCAGAGAACTGCTAGAAAAAGGATGGTTAAATGAAGCCCAACAGTAAGCAATTTGTGTTACTGAAGCATGTCATTGAAACTTGGCACAAGTGCTAGCTCTGAGCTTGTGCTGTGGAATGGTTTTAAGTGCTTGTCATCTCATAGATACCACTGCAAATGTTCTGTACTGTCTCTCCTTTCCTGTGCTGTCTGGGAGAGTGAGTACAAGAATAAGTATATGCATTTTCATTTGTTTGACTTTGGCTTTTCTGTGCTTTGGTTTCAGTAGCGTGGCTATCAGATGAATGAGGTTGTATCCATGCCAGGAGAGATGCAAACCAGCCCATTACTTCATTGTGTGGTTGATTTGCTTGTTTGTTTTAAAAGTTTGCATGTACTAGTGAATGCAGGGGAATGATAGCATCTAATAATTGCAGTGCTGGCAGGAGCTATTCAAGCTCACCCACACAGCCTGCCAAGGTACCTCTAGTCTGGTTTGCAACACCTTTTTTTTCCCAGTGGTTGTGCTGCTGCCATAGCACAGAACCAGAGAACAGCTTTAGAGTGCTCACAACTGACGTGTGCAGTGAGACCACCAAATGAATTTTCCTTTTCAATGTTATTAGTTTTCTACTGCTATGCTGGCATCTCTTGTGCCAGGGTATTTAACAGGGGTTTCCTGCTGTGAAAGTCCTTGTCTCCACTTTTGTGCTGATGCAGCTAAAAGGGTATTATTCCCTTCCCAAGCTGATTGTTCTGTGAGGGATTTTGAGAGGGATCTGCGAAGAGCAGAAAGTCTGAATAGATTAACAAAAGCTGGTAATTCCTGCACTGCAGACAGATGGACTTTACTGCTTTATATTTGCAGGCTTGTGTCAGTAGTGCAGAGAAACGTAAAAATATCCTAAAAAGCTGGTAATAGTTTCAGTGTGTATAGTTTGCTTCACTAACTGTTGTTCTACAGTTCCAAGTATTAATTAAGAATATCAGGATGAGGGCTTCCTCCAGTACCCATATCCTCTTGGCATGAATTCAGGCATGGTAAGGACTTAAGTGGGGCTTAAGCTGGTTGCTGGTGACTTCTGTGATCTGGAGCAACAAAGAACAGTTGGTCATTAAACAATCAATTTCTTTTAAGGATATCTTTACCATTGCTAATTAAAATACCTGTAATTATTAAATCATGTCATTAGTTAAGATAATTCTCCAGATTATTTTCTGTTTACTGGGTTGCTAGGGGTACCTAATACATCAATATGTGTAGAAGTGTTCAATGAGACTGCCAATTTTTTTGGAAGATAAATAGTTTTACATGCTTCAGAAGTAGACTCCAATTGGCTAAAGAATTGGCCAAAGACTGAAAATGTGACCTCATTCTTGGCAAGTGATAAAGATATATTTTTGTTAACAGACACTATGTAAAAAGTGCACTACACTACTTCTAAGCAAAAATCTGTGTCTAAGAATAATGAAAAGTCTTTTAGTTAAGAATATTTTTGAAAGAAATGCAATTCACAGTCCTGTCCTGTATATGAGTCTGCTAATATATATATATAACTAATATAGTTGTTCTTTTATATCCTTTTTTTCATTTCAGTTTTTAAAGTCAATTAATACATATGTCACAGGCATACTTTTAAATCAATACAGTTATTTAGCAGATAAATATAATTACTGCCTATTAATTCTTCCATCAAATCCATGTTTGTGTAATAGACATACTGTAATTGTCTTCTCGAGTCCAATCACATACTTCAACTTTCAGCAATTATGTTTTAACTTAATTCCAATGACTGATTAAAACCATGTGTATTCAGGTTTGGATAGATGTGCATACTACGGGATTGTTAAACCTGCAGAAAATATGTTTTTAATAATCCATTACTATTTAATTAGCATGCAATAACTGTCTTATTAAATCTAAATTAAAACCTTATTTGAGGCATGTAATTGAAAGTGCCACTGGGTAAAATCTAATCTGTCAGGGATGAATTTGCATGGAATAACAACACCAGATTTTTTGGTTTTGCACTTTTCAGGGTCTTCCCAAACATTCTCTTAGTCATCAGAGTGGAATCTTTCGACAATCAGGTTTCTGCAAAGTGCAGCATTTGAAACGCTTTTTGGGTCAGAGTTGTCATCTTCTGAGAGTTCATCTCAATTTGAAAGATGATTCTCTGTGTGGAAGATGAGGAATTCTTAAACCTTTACCAGATGCCAAAATGTGCATAGGGAGCCAATGAATGTTTCCCACTAGCCAGTGAAGAAGGAAAGCTGATTTGCAACGCACACCACATGGTTAGGTGTCCCTCAGTGCCTCAGCATATGCTGACAAACATGAAAGGAAAAGGGAGTTTTGTGACTCTATCTCTTTATAATAGAAAAGTTATTATCACATGCTGCTGTGTACAAGCGGTCACACAACACAGCCAGTGAGAGCAAATTACAGCAAAATGAGACTATTTACAGAAATCGTGACACTGTCACTGTTCTAGGATAAAAGTGATGCAGAATTCATCCAGAAACATGAATTCATAAATGCTACTGGTGGATGTGCTTCGGCAAGACAGCTGAAGGAGTCTGTGTAAATTATCAAACTAAATCGCTTGTAAAATTCTAAACATCATTGGTTTGAGAGATTAATAGCTACTCGGATCCCTGTAAAGATGTGTTTAATTAACTGGCTAGCAAATTTATAGCAAAAATCTCCTCTCAGATCTGCTTTGCAGAGTCCAAGTCTGCTGTTCTTCTTTCGCATCATAACTCCGTCTCTCCTTGACAGTGAGTGAGAAAACTGCAAACAGGAAGCAAAAAATGTAAGAGCTGTGATTTAGCAGGTGAATCTGTCCTGGGTTCAGCAGTAGCAGTCATTTTTCTCCTTCTTAGTAGCTCATGCAATGCTGTGCTTTTGACTTTCAGCATGGGAGCAGTGCTGATAACACCCATGGTTTTGGTTGCTGCTCAGTTATGTTTACTCTGACCAAGGACTTTCTGAGTCTCATGCTCTGCCAGGGAGGAAGGCAAGCTGGGAGGAAGCAGAGACAGGACACCTGACCAAACTAACCAAAGAAGTATTCCATACCACAGCACATCATGCTCACTATATAAACTGGGGACAGTCACCCAGAAGGGTTAGATCGCTGTTCAGGTCAGGCTGGGTATCAGTCGGCGGGTGGGGAGCAGTTGTATTCTCTTCCCTTGTAATTTCCCTTATCATTATTATTATTGTTGGTAGCAGCAGTGGTTTGTGTTATACCTTAGTTACTGGACTGTTCTTACCTCAACCCATGGGAGTTGCATTCTTTCCATTCTCCTCTCCATCCCTCGAGGGGGTTGGGGGGGTGGGTGGAAGAGGTTGGGGAGTGAGGGAGTGGTTGTGTGGTTCTGAGTTACCAGCTGAGCTTAAACCATGACAGAATCACAGCAGATAATTTTCTCAGGATATTTCATATTGGCACTTACCCATTATCAGTCTCAGTCTTCTTTGGATGCTAGTCTGCATGGACATCAAGGTGCCATTTAGGAGCTAACTATTTTTGTTAATCTTGATACGGGTAATGTTTGTATGATCCTGAGACACTTCAGCAGATTGGGATTTGGCTGCAAAGGATATGGTGGATTCCAGATGTTGATGGGGCTGTCTAGGGATGCAAGACTGCAGTTAGGAAGGGAGTGAAGAATTACTGTGGATGGAGAACAGGGAGGAGAGGCAAAATATTTTGATGATTCCCTAGCCAGTGTTGGCCAGCAACACCTAAAGTGTTGACAGGCCACAGTTCCTGAGTTGCGGTGGACATTTCTGTCCCTGAACTGCTCAGAGGACAGAAATTCATCTCACTTCTCTGTTTTTATTAACAAGCTGGGGAGAATGAAGGCTAAAGTCCTTCAAAGAAGGATGTAAACCAAGGAAACTTTCAAAAGGGAAAGCAGAAGATTGGGAGCAATCTCAGCTATGGGTAGAAATGTGACCTTTGTAGGAGAATGGGAATTTGCAAAGGCATGTTACGGTGCAACTAGGTGAGGTGAACACAAAAAGGCATCAGGGTTCACCTGAAGGCAGCAAAGAAAATTATATATCAGTGATGGGAATAACCCCTAGGACTACCCAAGTCAAAGTAAATAGTTCCTTTTACTTTTAATATGTTTACAATTAGGCCACACATGAATAGCTGTCATGGTGGATGCACTATGAGTGCAAATAGCGATCTATTTGAACCTCAGCTCTAAGTGTTACTGGACATCCCTGCAAAAGTGGAGTGCTCTTACTCTGGAACAGTGACAACTGTCATGATTACTGTAAATAGTCCTGTTTTCCTGTGATTAGCTCCCACCAGCTGTGTTGTGTGATTGCTTATACAGGGCAGCATGTGATAAAAACTCTTTTATTATAAAGAGATACAGCAAAGACCATGAGCAGTGCAATTCAGTAAGAACACCTAAGCCCTGTAGTAATAACCACCCAAGTACATGAGATATAGACAACACAAATGATTACGCCCCATGGAGTTGTGCAGAATCAATGCTGAGATGTTGGCAGGCAGGGAGGGAACTAAGGTTGAGAACTGCTGAGCAGAGAAAATAGGGTGCAAAATTATTTAATTGCTCATCTTCTTCATTTGAAATTGGTGGAGTGTCAGGTCTAGCTATGGAAACTATCTGGGGTTTATTTATATAGCCCGATTTGAGACACCTGTCTAAATCAGGAGCCAAAGCTCCTAATAGAGTTAAATGGAGCACTTAATTTAAGAGCTAATTACAGCCTGGGATTAGGTTCTCTGAATGGCTCTCGGGTGGAACCACAGGACTGGGGGCAGCTGAGACTTACCAACCAGGTGACTGATTCAAGTCTTATGAATAAGCATTCACACCCCAAGATTCACAAAGTTCAACAGTAGGATATTAAAATTAGTCTTTTGTCTTCTCTTGGTGCATGTTTGCATCTGCTATCTTTCCCTCTTGCTAATATTTTTAAGCTCAAGAAGCTTCAGTGAGATCACTGAGAACAAGGACATTAACACAGTTATCAAAGAAATTATTACATGAGGTTCGTTATATTGTTTTTCAATGCTGGCATGTAAAATCAGGATTACTAAAAAATGAAAAAAGTCTCTTGCAGATTGCAAGAAGTAGAAGTATTCGGCTTTAATTTCTAATCAAGCAGGCTAAATATTCATGTTTATGTGCCTAAATGAAACTTTTGTGTGCAGTCTTCTACCCCATCTGCATGAATAGTGGCATTGTAACAGGATGAGGTCACTGCAGAAGGGAAAGTGAGGTAAGAACACAGCTGAATCTACAGCTTCTCTCCTACATGGTGCACCAGTTTGTGCTTAAAGGAATACAGTGCATTTGCCCAAGCCAGAGGCACTGTGGGCACTGCCTGCAGAGCTGAATGCCTCTCACAGGGCTCTAGATGCATTCCTGGCTCTACTGTATGGTCTGATGCACAGTATACAGTTTCCTCTGCTTTTACAAATTGCTCTTCAGAGACCTCTTTGCACATTTAATAAAAGTGAAAATCCATATGGTTTATTTTAAAGCCTTCATTAAAAAAACCCTGAACAGTTATCAGGCCTCATCCTGCTCTAACTTATGTGGCATAAATCCTGAGCAGCCCCTTTATAATGCTCACTGATGCTCAGGATTTATGCCAGCATTGAGGAGCAGCATTTGGCCCATCAAAGGGCTTCTTCCCCGTCATTCGTTTGAAAAGAAGTGACTCAACTTTATAAAGACTGATGGCTTCCTATTGGCATCACCTCTGTACCTAGCGGGAACTCTTACAAATGTAGAGTATGGCAAATCCTGGTGGGCACATTGGAGAGCTCAGTAGTGGAAGGGTGACATAGCAAAATGGTGTTTGAAAGGGTGTGAGATTTGCTAAATCCGTACATCAGTTCATATTTTACCTATTCCTTGTGTTAACTTTAAAGGCCATACAAACAGGTTGCCAAGGGTACACTGGCAAATCGCCTCTCCTCACCCACCATCATTATTAGAGCTCTGAGAACTTGGAAAAACCTGACTAGTGAGCAAGCCCTTCTTGCCCTTTTTCCACAAGGCTCTCCAAATTCACAAACCTGGGTAGACTTGCAGCAGTTGCTATTTCAAACAAGACTATCCATCCCAGCCTCACCACCCAGCATGGGAGCCAAAGGGGCTCTGTTTTCATCCCACACCACCTCTAGCTGCTTTGGCTTCCCAGTGCTCCATGAGTTCTCAAAGAGTTTGTCCCAAATAGAGATATCTTGTTCATCTTCGCCTTTTCCACATCATGTAGCAGTGAGCCCACCACTCAACCCAGAGTGATTGGAGTAGCCTGTTCCTATCTTAGCTATCAAACTCTTGCGCTGAGGCAGGCGCTGATAACCTTGAGGTCAGACAGTACACCATCTGATGTTTCTAGAAGCAGAACAATCTGTACTATGTTCTGCTGCAGAAAGCTTCTGAGCAAGCCAGCACCAGGGTTTATTCACACACTGGGCTTTCTTTGTTTTTCCTTTGTTTTTTTTTTTCTTCACCTCACAGGCAGTGGATTGAGCCGCAAATGTTATCAAAATAAAGTTGTGACAGTTTTAGAATGACTTTGTGGCTCATTAAATGTCCTTGTCTTTGCCTAGCACAGGAAAATTAGGTAGGAGCTGGTGAGGCAGATGGGGAAGGCCTTTTCTCTGTTTCAGTTTCCTTATCCAAGACCTTGTTCATCCTGGGTTGCCAGGCAGGATAGCGTGTGTGTGTCTGCCATGTACAAGTTGCCTTTATTGGGAGAACACAGTGAGTGTGACACAAAAGAATAAATGTTTGTGCTTCTTTCCAGTTCTGTGCTTTAATGTAACTTGCATCTGACTCTATTCTAGGAGAGGAAATGTTATGGAACAGAAGCAAGAGGAAGCTTGCAGGGCTGCCGGAAGGAGCGGGCGCTCTGCTTCCCCTCCCTCTCCTTCCTTCTCCTCCTGCCCTTGGCCACCTGTCAGCATCCCCTCGCCTCCCCCATCATCCTCACTCCCGCCAAAACCTCCCTTTGTCCTAATGTGCATTTTAAAGTATGGTCTTGTTCTGCATTAATTATATTTTCTGGTGGCCGTTGCTTCTTTCCCAAAAGTCTCTGTCCTGGTTTTGTCTGATTTTGGAAAGACCGAGTTGGAAAGTGGAGGGGGAGGCGTTTCGGCTCTTGCAGCCGAAGCATAAATGAGTCTTTTGCTTCCAGGTCAGTAGTTCAAATCCAGCCCACAGAAGTTGAGCTGGAAAGTGATAGCTGCTTTGGAGCCAGCATGTAAAGCATTAGTTGGTGGTCTCATTCGGACAGGTGTCCAAATTGCTGCTAGCTCTAATTGGCATCTTAGCTGGCAGCTTTGGAAGTGGGGCCAAAGACTGCATGGGCACCGAGCCCATGATGCCCTCGCCTGGGTGGTCCTCCTAAGTTGTCGTTAAAACAAGCTGGCAAGGTGTCCAGGGAGGACTCATACTGCTGTTGTCTGTCTTGTACCCGCTTTGTAAATAAACAGGGATATTCAGCTTTTGAGAGTTATTCCTCCAGCTTTGATTTCCCTTTGAAGAAGGTTCTTTTTCTCCTCTTTGCACTGATTTTAATTTAATGGTTTTTTTTTTACCCTTGATATAATTAAACTTTGAAGAAACTAATGGATTAGGAATCTACAACTAAATGTAGAAAAAGGCAGTTCACGGAGATGCCCCAAGTTGGGAGGAATGGTGGAAATGGATAAACTGGTGTTACTGGGAACAGCCTCTGACCAGGACAATTTAAATTATTTTTGTCTACCAAACAGACACAGCTAACCAACCTCAGTGTGATCAACTGCACTAGTACAGGATCAGTGAATGTAATTTCTAGTAGGATATATCTTGCTCTGTGATGTTCCTGCACCATCTATCTGTTTCTGCTTGCATTATAGTAGCTTCCGAAAAATTAAGCTCTGTAGAATTATTACATGCATCTTTGGTAGCCTCGAGGAGCCTTATTTTTAGTATGCATGCTTGCATCCTTTGTCTTCCTCATTTTTCTTTGCTTTTGTATTTACGTAGACTTCTCAAATTTCTGTAAGTCCAGTGCATGAGGCTGTGCTATGTTGCTCTGTAATGAGAGTAGGCATGCGGGTACAGAATTGTGTACTGAAGTCCTCCAAGCACACTGATCATGCAGTGGGAGAGGGTATTAGGTTGTTGCTGAGGAGTACAATGTCATTTAGAGGTGCCTGTTTGCTGCATAACCTTCCTGTCCCTCTTCTGACCAGCACCCTGCATTGTCAACTGGTCAATCGTTGCTGCAGGTGGAATTCCAGAGTGTGAAGTATGCAGTGGTGCCAAGATGAAATTCCCTGGCCTAGGTGAAATTCCCTGAGGCTTCATTGCCCCCATGCAGTGCAGCAGGAGATAAGGCTGAAAGGTTTGTAGCACACGGTAGCTGCCGAGTCTCTGTTCTCACAGAGAGAACAGTAGGGTAAGGCCCTGGCCCTGATGCACAGGTCTCTCTTGCCTAGCCCACCTCAAGGCAATCAGAATGAGCTGTAAATGAATCCTAGTGAGCTTGTAGTCCCCTGCTCATCTTGGAAGTGCTTGAAGAGCTTTCACAGTGTTCTGCCCATGTGCTGTGCAGCTCAGAGCCCTGCTAGGGACATGGTGGAAGAGCCTATTATCTGGGAAGAGCCGTGTATGAGCATTACAGTAATGGTGAGTGCTTGGAAATATTGTGTTCGATACACTCAACATCTCCTGCCGCTCTCACAAATCATACAGTTTAATATTCCCAAGGCAAATGTCAGTTGTCACTGTTCGGTTGACTTCTGCGTTCTCTCCTCCACTCCAGGTGCAGTTCTGCCTCGTAATCTTTAAAACGGCAAAAACAAACTCAGAAAATGTTCCCCACTTTTGCTCTGCTTTTGTGAAGCAGTTCATCCAAACTCTGCCTGGGCCTCACCGGTTACGGCCGCTGCTTTTGGATTTATTGAACCCTTACTGTAGTGCTGTCGTTGCAGGATACGGTAGAATTTGCTTTTTGCTTTAGACCAAAAAAAAGGTTATTGTTGCTGTTTGTACGTTTTCATCTGTAGATGCCAAGTGCCTGCTTTAAAAAACCAAAAACATCAACCCCCAACCATACGCTAAATTCCTTGCTGCATAGTAAAGATTGATTACATGTTTTTATGTGTAATTTAAAAATGGTTGGTTCAGGAAGTGTATGGTCTCTTGAAGGCAAGTTTAAGAACCTTCAATTTTACATATGTTTATTTATATTAGGGAAAAGGACCTGGAGTACTAAGAAAACCCCATGATATATAGGGTTCAGCCTGAGAATTCTCAGAATAGTTTTATATATTTTTATTCTATCAATATGCTCTTTCACAGCTGTTAATTAGTTTTCTTAGTTGACTTACAGAAAAGCACATATAAAATGAGGACTAAGTAATTCCATAGCACTAATAGTATTAATGAAAAGCATGAAGTCTGGCGGCAATTGTAAAAATACTAGTTCAACCAAAAAGTAATTCTCATTTGAATTAGCATGATTAATTACATAGCTTTTCCTTGTCACAGCACACTGAAATCAAAGCAGTCAGGGTGGTTTAAAGGTTTCAGTGTATAATTCTAGTAGATGTTAAAAACTGGTACATAGTCACTCTGTATATATGCATAAAATAAAGCTATAAAGAAACAAGAAATACAGTAAACTTCAATTCTACCATTAACTGTTTTTTTTTTTTTTAAATTTAAACGACTGATTCATTTAATTGCACAACAAAGCAAATGTGACTGTAAATCAGTGTTGGTTACTCCTATGTCATGCAGAGGGGTATTTGGATACCACAGCTTTTGCACTACACGCCTAATTGGTTTACATGCTGTACTCATTCATGTGGCTTGAGCTATTTTGCCTGGAGGGGTGAAAGAGGAATCGCTCTGTTTGTTTCTTTTCCATACTAACTATAGTATTTGCTTACTAAATATGTTGACTCTATAGATGTCATGCAGTTTGCTGTTGCTGAATGTAGGCTGAAGGAGTGCTTGCCCGTGCATATGGAAGATGGGAGCGGGTGTCATCGCTCCCTGCCTGTGCATGTGGAGCCCTGGAGCATGAACTGTTCTCCTCTCCAATAGCTTAAGTCCTTGCAGTGCTCCTGACATGCCCAGGTTCCCATAGGCCTGCGGTATGCCATGGGTGTTTATTATGTGGAAAAAAAGGAAATCCTGCCAATCCACATCACTAATGCAAGTTTGTCAAATGACATCAGCAGCAGAGGAGAATTTAGTTCCTAACCACATGCAAATAGGTCCCAGACTGTTGGTTATGCCATGATGTCAGCTCTGATTTCTCATCCATTATTTGATGGGCTTCAATGTGTAAATGCCAGATATGTTTCTCCTCCCTTTTCCTATCCTCCTACGCAGAACTTCTGGGTTTGTTTTGATTTTATTTGTGGAAAATGTGTTTTGAACAACATACCTCCTCAGGAGAAGTTTATTTCAAGGGTAATTTCCTACGCAACCTTCCCTTGTCTTTGTTATCATTTTGCATTATGGTGAGCCATTAATTACTAAACCAGTTCAGATATTTTCTCAAGGGATTCAACTAAGTATGGGTAATAGTTCCAAAGTTCTTTGTCATGAATTGACATTAACTTTGTTAATAAAAGCTACTGTATCATTTTGGTAACGTGAAGCATTAAAGCATGTCAGCCTGCAGGTACGCTAAGGCGCAGCAGCAAATCAGGTCATATCATGCAGGCGAATGTCTGGTTAGATTTTACGGCACATAAGTCTGTTTAAAACAGCACAGTCCTCTAGACGGTGTAATTTGGGGTCCTGGGACATGGAACTTGTCACTGACGAGTCTAAGGGTCGAAGCCAGCTGAGCCATGAAAGGTATGCCTCTTGTCACCTAGCATTAGCTGTCTCATTCAATCTGAACTAAACTTCTGTAAGCTGTAATCGCTTTCAGGGCATAATTCATCCTTCAGACCTGGGATGGTTTTCCTTGTGCAGAAATAATCTAGATATGTATTTTAGACTACTGAGCCTAATTTTAGACTACTTCTGGCCTCTGTGAACAGCAGATATTACTCCCTAACTGGTGTTCACTGTCATTTAAAAATAATTTCATTCCAGTTTCCTTTTTACTGGTATCTTCCCCAGAAGCACGAGGAGGACATTGGTACTTTCTAAGCATGGGCTGCATCCCCTGCTTGCCTGTCTATGAGCTTCTGCCCTAAGAGGACACAATGTTAGTTGCTCTTTCAGTGAAGTGGCTGAGACTGGGACTTGGGAATTGTTCATGACTTTTGCATTTAGCCAAGCTCAGGTTTTTTCAGAGGAGACCTTAGACAAGGTTGGAAATGGGGAAACTCATGCTGATGTTGCCAGCAATTTAATTTGGTTTTCAACCAGAGGTTTCTGGTTTTCTTAACTTCACACAGTTCTGCAAACATCAGTTCAATCTGTCCCCTTATAAGGCATTCTGTAAATAATATTTCCAACACAAGGGAGCTTAAGTCTATTTGCAAAGCTACTGAATAAATATACAATACCAGTAGAGAAATCAAATTACAGGGGCTGATGTCTTTCTAACGATGTTTAGTTCAAGTAACAGAGGTATTACAGGCAAGTGAGAGATCCCTCTGAATCACACAGATGTAATTAATTAATGTCTACATTGCCAAAAAAAGGAAAGTATTTTGACAACAGTTATTTGGAACAATCATGAATTGTTCTTTCTTACAGCCCCAAAAGGCAAAAGCAGGAATGTAACTACAATACGTTGCCCTATTTTCCCCTATTTTTTCTTTCTGATCAAGTTGTAGAGCTCACATATTGAATAACTGGGAGAGAAGCCAAAACCATTCCCTTTATAAGTGAGTTTAAACTATGCATGAGGTGTGTTTTTTCCTTTTGTTTCATGGAAACATCTCTATTGTTGGCAAGAGGTTTAAGTTAGGAGAGTTGGCCTAAAATGCTGCATTGCCAAGGTTTCAAGACCAGGCCTAGATGGTCCATAAAATTATTTCCTCTTAAGCAAGAGTTCTGCCTTATGAAAAACAGAGACCATGTTCATCCCTTGCCTTTCCCTGATTGCTGACTGTCCCTTCGGGGGATGCACAGAAGGTGGGAGGTTTGGGAGCCCCGTGTCTGCCCTTTTCCCTCGCTGGAGCTCCAGGACAAATGTGAGGTTAGTGCTGGGTGCTGGCTTTGTGGGCAGTGGTGAGGTGTTGTGGAGGTAGAAAGGGGAATTCCTGTCCTTGGGACCACGCTGGTGTTTTGGGGGTTGCTTAGGTCTTGAAGCTGTGGGTGTCTCCTGTATCTGCCGTTGTGCAGTTGTGATTGGGCCCATGCAAAGAGCAGTGTGCTAAAAGCGTCAATGGGGGATAAATCTAACTTGGTCCTTCCCTTCAAATCTGCTTAGGTAGGAGCATGTGTATCTAAGGTCCCCCTTGGGGAAGGAGATTTGAGAGAAAATCAAACAAGGGAGGCAAAAGTCTGCAACTAATACGATATCAACTGACTGGGACCTGGCCCCTGGCTCCAGTTGGCAGGTCACTGAAATCATATTCTGAGAACTGCTGCAAACCCTGGCTAGCATCGCTGGCCTGACAGGCGGCAATTGCCTTGACTCACAGCCAGCTCACAGGCAAGCAGTACCTATCTCGCTACCTCTGTGTAGCTCTATGGAGGGGCAGGTTAATGGGAAAGCTGCTCTGATTGGCCTGTCGTTTATCAGAGCAGTCGGTGCTGTACAGTTCAAGTCCCTTCTGGGGCCTGGATCTCTGCTCTTCTTTGCAATCCCAAATTTCTTTTGTAATTGACAGCAAAGCCCTGTTTACATGCCCAACCCCTCTTCCTTTTCCTCAAACTTCTTTGCAAATTGATAAGTAGTTGCCAGAGCTGAATAAACCTTTGCAGATTGTTGGCTTGACAAACTCAACCTAAACAATGTGTGTGATTAAGTGAAGCAGGCTTGTTTATATAAGAGCCAGAATGATAAATGGGGAGTTAGGATGTTTATTTCACAAACTTTGTATGGTATAGATACAGATAGCCAGAGGCTAATCCAGGAGAATGCAGTTAACCTAGGAAGGGAATTCAATTTTAGAGTTACTCTTGCCTCTGTTTCGAAACTACCTGCAGAGCTTGTTAGGCACTTTAATTGAAAGCAACCTTCTCATGGGTATTTATCCTGATCTTGACAGCTTGACTCAGTGGCTCATGAGATATAGATTGGGGTTGGTGAGTGCATCTGTGAGATAGCTGTGTCTTGTACATGAACTTCTCAAGGTAGATATAAGTTGATTACATCCCTGCTTGAATAGACAGAGACAAAATTTGGTCTCACCCTGATTTTACATACATGTAGCTTTGCTGCAGTTCTTTGGGATTTGCTCTGCCATACCTAAAATTCAGATCATATTTGTGATATGAACTGAGATGAAGATGTCACTGCTTGCTTTATTTTGAGGGACAGGAGAGGCTGATGCGTTATCAGACTCAATACAGACAAAAAACAGTGATGTTATGCCTCTCTAATTTATGTGAAAGACATGCAAAAAACCCATGTCTGTTATAGTCTTCTTATAAGAGAGAGGTTTCATTGTCCTTTTAATTTGTTGGCTTCAAGAGAAGTTTTGATACTTACAAGACTAGGCAAAATTATTCAGGCTAGACAACAATGCAGAAGGTCTGTACAAACGTGTGCTTGTGAACACGGGCAAATTATAACTGACCAAAGAAGCTGCCAGATCCTCCTCCTTAGTCCTCTCTCTGCTGTGTAGCTGGGCACACCTTCTGACTTGCTGCGCTCCAAGTGTAGATGTCCCAGGCATGATGGGGTGAAAGAAACATCAGAAATGAGGTGGGATTAATCACTCTCTGGAAGAGCCTGTCCCTTGCATATGCTATAAAGGGTGCTTAGGTGACAAGGTTAGACAGATTTTCTTGTTGTGGAAATGAAGAAAGATAAGTGTTATTTTCATGGGGCTGCTACTGAATAAAATGGGCCAAACTGGTACATTTTACATCAATCTGGAAGATGTCTTTGCAGGTGACGCTGGAGTCTCCTTTAGGGGTATAGCGTGATCACACATTCATTTTCACTGAAGTTCTAGGTGTTTCATCTGTCTCCTGAGTG
Source organism: Forpus xanthops (assembly GCA_032466535.1). Lineage (NCBI taxonomy): Eukaryota > Metazoa > Chordata > Aves > Psittaciformes > Psittacidae > Forpus > Forpus xanthops. Next base: position 88,600 of record JASSUY010038947.1, read on the forward strand.
TAGAGAGAGTGAATGCTGTGTATCTGTATTAAAATTTGTACCTGTTTTTTGTTTATGTATGCACATGCATGCATTACAGTGTATATCCTTAAGAGTCACTGTCACTCTTAAGTCTCAGCAGTGATTCCGCTATCACTTCTCAGCACCTCAGAAAAGCTGTGTTAAAAAAATACAGTAAATATGTGTTTAGAGTAATTTGTTTCATGTGTTATTTCACTTAGTCCATTCCCATGAAGGCTGGAAGCAAAACTGCAGCTGATGTCAGTGGGAACAAAGTCAAGTTTATTATGTGGAGTTCAGACCCAGTTTTCACTTCCTGTTAATATGAAAAGAAGTTCAAAGCAGTAGATTATAAAGTCTTTACCTATCATATTACTTGCTATTTTCTCTGATGCTCTTGTCATTTAATAAAAAAATCTTTCATACTTTAGCTAGAGTAATTGGAGACTGGAGATCTATAATGTTCTTGCTATTTCCACATTTCAGTTGTCACCTAGGAATTTATATCTATACTTAGGATAATGAGATTTAGTGGGGTCATTTACACTTAGTGAACATTATATAAATCACCATTATCCATTTGTGTACCATGTGGCTTTTACCTTTTCTATCATAGACAAATATTTTATACAGTCTGTTACTGTCCATATTCTCTTTATAAGATTCAGTACATACTATCTATGCAGACAATGGCAACAATATGAGATAATGTCAGGTTTTGGCTATTCCAGTATTACTATTGGAGTGCTGCTTGGGTCTGTTAAATCAAAAAGAGCTGAAAGCATAGATTGCTTTGCAGTGCTCTATTTATTGCTTTCAGATGTTAAAAGAGCCCTTTCTGTAATACAAGCAATGGCTATAAGCACCTGCTGTCACTAGAGATGGTTAAAGCAATGCATTGTCAAAATTGCATTTTAAAAATCAAAACAGTATAAGATGCAGAATGTGTGGTCATTCCTTGAATGTCTTTGTTAAATGTCCATTGCAGTACACTTGATTATGCTCTTCCTTTTTAATTTATCTTTCTTCTTTCAAATGTGAGTGATGAAAATCTCTCTTTTCTTACTCTTTTCCTACCTAAGTGAATTCAGAAAGTCCCTTTTAAGGTCTTTACCATCTCTTATAACTCTGATCCTAGTAAAGCAAATGGGTAAACAGATTGATTCTTACACCAATTTCATTGTATGCATTTGCCCTTGGCCTGGGATTTGATGTCAAGCTGAGCTGTGTTTTACTACCATTTGCCCAGATGTTATGGCACATTTTTTTTGGGGGGGGCAGTGTAGACTCGCACAAGCAAACACATTTTCTAGAGGGAGAGATGTGAAAGCACTGCCTCTCCAGCCCATTTCTGCAGTCTCCCCTGATTTGAGCAAACTATAATTGCTTTCATGTTCCCAACTCTAGACTAAAGGATTGACCAGAATGCACCAGGGGCAGTGCAGGACAGTGTATATGCAAAGTCTTGACAAGAGCATTTGATCACAACGACCAGATCTGACCTTATGTCTTTGGCCCTGTTCAACATCTTTGCATTCTCTTTATCCCCTACCAGGATCTGCAAAACATAGCCTATGCTAAGGAAGGGGTATCATCCTTAAGTCTGTGTGTTTGGTCATTTGTTGGTGATCTGCAGTAGTTTGAGCCAGCTCTTACTTCATCATCTAGTTTGCAGCAAGAAGTAGAGAGGGAGAATCAGGAAAAAAAATGTGCACTGACAGACATTCAAGGGATCTGAAACTCCTGCTTCCATTGTATTTTGACAATAACCCCATTAAATGTGAATCATTCTGTGTATTACTCTTATTATTCATTCACCTCATATAACAGGCTTGGTCCAAACACTGCTGAAGTCTTTCCACTGACTTTACTGGGAGTGGGATCATGTCCTCAAGGCCACATTAGCTGTGTGATTTCATGGCCAGTTGCAAAGCCATCTTTCCATGCAGCCTGGAACAAAACCACTGATACCTCATGTCTTTGTATTAGCTAGGTTCTTTTTACCTTATTTATCTTGGCTCTTTTGACCAATAGAGATAGATTAATACTACTAGTAATGAAGAAATTTATCTTTAGGTTGATCTAATTGTTTAAGTATTATAAAGTACAAAAATACTCTAATGACATTCAGAAAGGAAATGGGTACTTTGGGTCTTTACCATGTCCTGCTTTGACCTCTGTAGCCGAAAATCAAAAAGTCCCTGGGTGAACCCTCTCAGTTTGAAAATGCCACACTGGAATAATTCTATTGGAATTATCTATTTGGAAATATTAAATAAAATAGTTATTGCTAAGTTGAAATGGTGCAAGTCTCTACACAATATAGTCATCACATCCAAGAATTAAGCCATATAAATGAAAATTGATGTACACTTTAGCAATATCTCTCTGAGACATCTCTGTATGTAATATCCTTCCCTGAATATGTGTCTTTCTTTTTTACAAAACAGGGCCAACGAATAGTGCCCATTAAATGCTAAATTTACTAGCTGGTGTTTGCTGAATCTGGCCCTTATTAAATGTCCAGACGAGCTTGTTGTAGTTTATTTTGTAGGACGTCTGGTTAGAACATTAAATACAACAAGGAAAAATAAACTTTAAAGTAAAATGGTTCAACCCTTGCCCTACTGGGAATTTTTGTTCTTGATTGGATGGAAGCAAAACCAGGTCACTCTTTCCAAATGTATTTGTCCAAATTTTGAAATTGGATCAAATGATTTTTGCAAAGGTAAATCTTAAAAGCTACTTTTTCTATTTCTTTTGTGGTTCTGGTTCATGTGATTAGTTAATATATTACCTCCAATTTTATTCTTCGTTTCTACAAAAGGGAAGATTTTCCTATAACAGCAACATTTGCCAGTAAAATGATTTCAAAAATAACCCTGCAGCATCACTAAGTCAAAGTTCTGTTTCCATTAAGTTTTGCATGTTATGATCAATGCTTTTCCCCCAACTGGGATTTTAGCTAAAGTTCTTTTTAAAAGATCAAGTGAAAATTGTAGCTTCTAAAAGGCTAAAAGGCAATATTGCATATGAGAGTGTGCCAGCCCATGGCAGGCTGTGCCTGTGCCACTTTTTCTCATGGTCTGATGTCCTCAGGAAATTGTTAACTTATCATCACAGTCAGCAGAGTTAGCAAGGAGCTTCTTCATTTCTTAAGCAGTCTAGCAGAAATTTCCACATTAATTTTAATTACTCACAGGTTTTAACAATCTGAGATCAGTGAAAGTCAGTGTTTCTCCTCGCTACTACAGAGCAACAGTGATAATATCATCATAATTCCCAAGCTTAGCATTGCTCTGTATTAGACAGAAAAGGATTGAGTTGGTTTAGGTGCCTTTGCATTATAAATAGGTAGTATATTAATAATAGGTCTGTAATGCAAATGCTGTCGTGAAATTACTAATAAGAACTCCTCAGGAATATGGAGTTACTATAAACCTCATATGTACTGGGGCTCTCAGCATGCCGTGATGTTTTCAATAATGAGGCTCTGGTACATTGTGTGCTAAGAATCACTATATTCTAAAGCAAAAGCTATCAGAGCAGTGACAGGGAGGGGTTGCCTGCTCTGTCACCCCCTCTGCTTCCCAGCTTGGATTCAGATCCTAGGGACATGTTTGGTTTTGGTTGTTTTGAAGTGGCAGGTTTTGTTAACTTACTGCTCCATCCAGTCCTAATAAACATCAGCTGTCAGCCACTATCCTGCCAGGCTGTTCCCATCTTCCCCTTGCTAATCTTCATGATATTTTTAGTGCTTTGTTTACAGTTGCAAACACTTTCACATGGTGTTGAGCAAATTGGGTGAAATGTAGCTGCTTCATGGTTTTGATTAGACAAAAACAAAATGAAAGTCTCCCTTCTATCAAGAAGTGGGCTTCTGAGTCACGCTGTGCTGAAAGCGTAATGTTTCTCACTTTGATAGAAATGAAAATGTATCCAGTAAGGACAGTGCTGGTCTTTTCTGTACACACATTACCTGCTGCCACCAGGACCAAAGTAGCGTCCTCAGTTGGTCGCAGTGCGACTCTTGATAAAGCTCAGATTGTTGCTGCCCCAGCTCAGGAGCTGCTGGAGGAGGCAGGGTATGCAAATATGTATTAATGTAATTATTATGCATCAGTAGTGTCTAAGTGCCTGAAGAATCCCGTATATTTTTCAGAGATCCTGTGGGTGGATGCTGAAGTAATAGGAAATTACAGTGACTGTGGGTGGTAGAACAGAAACCCAGAGGTGTGAATCCCATAAAATGAGAGACATTCATATTGGCAGGATGAGCTAGCAACACAAACCTTTGCTAAAGCATCCCCCAAGTATTTCTTTAGAGCAATGATTCTTCACAGTTTAAACCTGGAAGGGCATCTTACTGTTATGAGCAAACTCCATAGATATTGCATCCATGGTTGTTTACTTAGCTGTTGAGCAGGGAAGGCAGTGGTGGCACTGGTGTGATAGATACGCAGCACTCATTGTAAACTAAATATTATTTTGTTAAATTATGGTTTTGCTGCTCTGATTACAAATATATTAATTAGACACTAATGGAAATAGGGCACCAACTCCCAGATAGAGCCCTGCCTATAGATACTGACCTTCCAGATGCACACATTTCAAGGACCACCTTCTGATGTCTTGTAGACAGTTGAGTAATACTGCTCCAGGAATACTGGGTCTCCCTATATGGGCATCTGGCACTGACTTTTGACACTTAAATGAAATGCAATCTTCATTGCACACATGGTGGGATGTTGCATTTTACATGGGTCCAAATGCCTGCAGAAGATTCAAAGAGAGTTAAAAGTGGTGTATTTCATGCCAAAGCCCTTAGTGAGCCTGTATGACTTTTTATACTAAAACTCTTTGAGGTGAAATGTTGTAGCTTCTTTGAGAATCAAATCCATTCAATATCTTAAAGCAGAAAAGGGCTTTTAGATTTTAGATTTGCAGGCGTCATTTTAAGAAGGTGGGATACTAAGCAGTTTTGATTTTCATTTAACCTGGATAGTTCTTTTCATTCAAGTGTTCAAGGTAAATTCTTACTGTCCTTCAATGGTTATAAGTGGCTCAAGCTCTGGTTTGACAGAAGAAAGGAAAAAAGTGCTTTCCACCACTGAATTCCTGCCCCTTCACCCACAACAGAATGATAGGTGACTGTTTTTTTGCTAAAAAAGAAAGCAGCAAGCCAGCTGGATATCTTCCTGCAGTAGCTAGGTTTTCCTTGGAGGTTTCCCATCTCTATACTAACTAGGCTTGACTATGCTTGGCTTATGAGCTTTTGCAAACATCCTTGCCAAGGTGGGATGACTGTAGGCAAAATGAGTGCAGTAGAGAGACAGAGGCAAATAAGTAGGAGTGATCAAAGTCTAGAGATTTGCTGGCAGACGCACCTCCTTCCTACGCTCTACAGCCAGTGCATCCAGTGCTTTCCCTTCTCCTACGTATGAATCAACACATCCAAGCAAGTGGTGCCAAGGCAGGGGGTGGGTAGGAGACAGCTTTAGCACTGTACAACAGCTGTTGTTTTGCCAATATATTCAGTAGGAAATTCAGAACAAAACTTGCTTTTTGGACTACGAATCTCATTAAAGTTCACCAATGGCGCTGGAAAAGAGGGAACTTGAAAGGTTTGTTGTTTTGTTGGGGGTTTGGTGTGTTTTCTGTAAATACTGTTAGAATAGAAGACACTATGTAGATGCTATAAAAGACTGGCTTTAAAGTTTGGCAAAGTTGTCTGCCGCCACTCCTAGTGAGACGCTAGAGGTGGTAAAAAAGTGAATTTGCCAGGGAGAAATACTTATTACTGCATGGCATAAAGTGCTTCCTGTTTAAATGATGCATTGGCAGAGATGCTGAACCCAATTCCCTTTAGTCTTCACCCGTGTTTTACAGGAAGCTAACAGTGGGAAACTATAGGTGACAGGATAGCATTGCTGCTGTCTTAGAGTTTCTTTATTCTTGTTCTTCTCTCTTAAATTCATCTGCATGTACATATATTTTTAAGGCTTTTCTTTTATGGCAAAGACCTTGAAAAACGAAGTTATCCCAAAACATATAAGGAAGCCTTTAGCTGGCACCACATGTAAGGTTATATTGCCGGCTGCGCCAATTTGCTGGGCAGTTACTGTTTGATTTATAGTTTCACATATGTGTTTGAGTGGGTGGGTCACAGCTTTTTGATGCCGTATTTTCCTTATTTTGTAACTTTGGTTAATCATTTCAGTCACTGCAGTCAGTGTGTCCAACAGCAGTCCTACCCTTGATGGGCAGCAGGTTTGTAACAGTTCAAGCACTGAGCTCCTCCACAGTGGTAGATCCCAGCCTTGGGGGGGGGGGGGGGGGGGGGGGGGGGGGGGGGGGGGGGGGGGGGGGGGGGGGGGGGGGGGGGGGGGGGGGGG
>JASSUY010038948.1:0-22631 GCA_032466535.1 Forpus xanthops
AGGAAGAAATTCTTTAGTGTAAGGGTGGTGAGGCACTGGAATGGGTTGCCCAGGGAAGTTGTGAATGCTCCATCCCTAGCAATGTTCAAGGTCAGATTGGACAGAGCCTTGGGTGATATGGTTTAGTGTGAGGTGTCCCTGCCCATGGTAGGGGGTTGGAACTAGATGATCTTAAGGTCCTTTCCAACCCTAACTTTTCTATGAGTCTATGTGAAAACTGACCCATACAAATGTTAAAGTGTGTTATTATTTTTACATTCCTCTTTCGAATACCAAGTGAAAAAGCTTTAGTCTTCAAACTACTTCAAATTACTTTAAGTATTTGCCTTTTTTGTTCTAAGCAAGCACCAGGATATTAACAAATTAGCAGCTTTTTCATGTATTTTCACATCAAATTGCCAATGTCATTAACTTTCGTATTTTACTGACTAGTATTTCTGAGCAGTAAAATGGCACAACTTTATTACCTGTTTATGGGATGCTATTACCAAAGCTCTTCTGTTTCATGAGACCTTTACTATAAACTCAAATCAGGCAAGGTAGACAAATTTCACCTAGTTTGATGGGTTAACCTTTCTTGTGTGCATTTTCATTCATACTGGAAGAAGTGTAAGGGGTGTGAATTTTGGAATAACAAATATATTTACATTTTCTAAATGTGAGTTATACCTGTCTGATGAAGGATGCTCAGAGAGGATTAAGGATTTCTTATTACAGAGTTAAATAAGATTTCAAGCTTCTTTTTAGGGCACATAACCAAGGCTGTGATTGTGTGGCACACAGATAAAGTCATACTGTACTGATTAGCCAGGGAAAGCTGGATGTGTTTCCAGTGACAATTTCCCACTGTGCCACTGGTTACTGAAATTCATATTTCTGTGCCATATGGGCACAATCAGACTTTTGAAATTCCATAGCCTAGGTGAAGAGTGATGACATAATGCTTTGTCCAGCAATTCATCACGTGCTTAATGGTGAACTTGAGATTAATCCCTTAGTTCCTTCTTGCTCTGCAGATTTCTCAAATGCTATCATCAGTAACTGGTAATTGAATGTGTTGGCTCAGCTGTGCCTCGCCTGGTCCATAAGCAGTGAAGAAGGCAGACTCATAGGAATGCTTGTGCCTTGCCTTGATCCTCCCTCTGGCTGGCCATGATATGAAGAACTCAAGAGCTGGCTTTGGCCTCTTATTTCCCTGTGGGGAAGTGCCTGGTCTTGCCTGTAAGCAGGCAGAATAAACCACTTTAAATTCATGTTGCAGACAAGGCTGGAAAAAAGGGCAGAATAATAAGTGCTGCTATAATTATTCTAGTAATAGTGCCAGCAGTGAAGGCAGGCATAGACACTGAAAGTGCAATTATGGCAGTGACTCTGGTGATAATAAAGGCAGTGCAACAGCAGGCACCCACTTGTCTTTTTCCTTCCTTTAAACTGAGCAATCGAAGGAAAAAATGTCAATGTTTTTAAGGAGAAGAAAAGTATTTCAACACACATCCCATTACCTATTTCCAGTGCCCTAAACTGTACCACTAGACAGAAAATGATGCTAGAACTCGAGAGACTCGGTCCTTTTTTGTAGCACTTCCTTTATAGAAAATTCCACAGAAATCAATAGCATGGGGAAATGTGGAAAACCTTATTTCATTAACTCAATCATATCTTTAGTTTTTAAGGAATTTACCATGATCAGTCTATCACTACTTTGATTCACGTAGGGTACACGCATGGAATGAAGCTGTCTTCAGTCATTAATATGTTGGGTATGAGTTTACAGCTAGGTCACTTTAACCACTTTCTCTAGCTTCCTTGTTTACTGTTTTAGATTGAGCTGTTGGACCTTGATATGTTTATTCCCTGGAAGGCAAACAAACCTTGGCAAGAAGAATATGTAAAATCCAAAAGCTCAAAGGAGGAAGTCATACCAATACTTCCTACGTTCATCTTATGTACATACTCAGAGTGAGAACTGATGTAAAAAAATGCATAACCAGCCTCAGCAGTATACCACAGGCATGTTCTGCCTAAAGTTAAACAGTGGAAGCAAGAACACTGTTTCTACTGGGTACTGTTTTTATAGTAGAAACTCTTTAGTAAGGGACTCATGTATTGAAGCAGTTAATTTTATACTTGGAAAGAAGGTTAAATCAGAATTTGATTTTTCCAGGAAATGTGTTGTAAGAGCTGGCAGATAATTTTTCCATTAATTTTTTCTCTTTTCCTTCTGAAAAAGAACTGCTGAAGGACTGCTTTCTATGTACATGAAAGAGGTAACAGCCTGATTGATTTTCATTAATGATGGAAGAACTTGCAGCTTCCTTAAGGAGACAAGAGAGAAGTTACAGATGAGCATCTGCTATAAATAGCAGCTGAAAAGCAAGGCCCTGGCAAGCTGTAGAGAAGAAGGAGAAACATTACAAAGTGTCTGAGGCAACATGTGGTCATTGTAAATGCAGCTGGTAGAAAAATGTAAGTGGGACTGATTATTTTTAAGTAGATTGACATGAAAGTTTAATTAGAGATATTCGTGACTGCTTGATTAAATATCGCCTTGTAAGAAAGAATTTAATGTGACTTGGCTTGGATGATTAAGACTGTAGCTGTGGCAATGATGGGCCTTGAGATCTCTCTTTCTCTGTGCTCATTTTGCTAAGTCTGAAATCTCAGGCAGGTCTCTAAGATAACTTTGTGGTTTGCAGCTAAAATGTAATGTTAAAGAATCCTGAAACCCTGGACTTTGTCATTCTTGAAACATCTACAAGTCTTCATGAGCATGACCAACTTCTGAGAAGCCGGCAGCTCTAACCAAAATTTGGTTGCAAACATTGTCTGAATTGCTTTTAGGATTTTCCTTCTCTGCCAAAAGAAACTTACAGTTTAAAACATTTCAGAATGCTAAAGGAGATGATTTTTAGTACTTGAGGCCATTAATGATATGGACATTTATATCCAAATTGGAATATCTTTATTAACTTATAGGATTTCATAGAATCATAGAATCATAGAATAGTTAGGGTTGGAAAGGACCTTAAGATCATCTAGTTCTGAATCCCCCTGCCATGATCTGGGACACCTCACACTAAACCATGCTACCCAAAGCTCTGTCCAACTTGGCCTTGAACACCACCAGCGATGGAGCATTCACAACTTCCCTGGGCAACCCATTCCAGTGCCTCACCACCTTTACAATAAAGAATTTCTTCCTCACATCCAATCTAAACTTCCCCTCTTTAAGTTTGAACTCATTACCCCTTGTCCTATCACTACAGTTCCTCATGAAGAGACCCTCCCCAGCATCCCTATAGGCTCCCTTCAGATACTGGAAGGCTGCTATGAGGTCTCCACACAACCTTCTTGTCTCCAGGCTGACCAGCCCCTATTTCCTCATCCTATCTTCATACGGGAGGTGCTCCAGCCCCCTGATCATCCTCGTGGCCCTCCTCTGCACTTGTTCCAACAGTTCCATGTCCTTTTTATACTGAGGACACCAGAACTGTACACAATACTCCAAGTGAGGTCTCATGAGAGCAGAGTGGCAGTATTAGGTCCTTCAAAATGCTGGTCAAGCTCCTTTTGATGCAGTCCAGGATACGGTTGGCTTTCTGAGCTAAAGAGCACACTACCGGCTCATGTTCATTTTCTCAACAATCCACATCCCCAGGTAAATAATGATTGAATAAAGAACACACTAGATTAATAGCTCATACAGATTCATTTTTTCTTGTATATTACCATTTTTCTTCTGTGTTACAAACCTTGTAGTCATCTGTTATTTTTTTTTTTTCACTCCAGCTATATGTTTCTGGACAGTTTGTACCTTTCTATGTCATTCCGAGCATGTCTTCCAAGAGAAAACATCTAAATGGCACACAAATATTCTAACCACTGCAGGAATAGTACATATGTAAAGGTCATCATATGCAGTCACAATGTACTACGAAGCAATAATCTTTGTACATTATGTTACCTGGGACGCCATTATTCCTGTTTCTCATTGCAGCAAGTAGTATAGATATGTCAATAGTTTGGAAACACGTGGCAATGTTTTCTGCTCTTTCACTTATTTACTGCTCCAAATCCTCAGGTACTAGCTCCTTTAAAATTTGCTTACAGTATGGACTGCACAGTTGTTTAGACTGAGGGATTCCCAAGTCATGGTAGCACTACCCAGAATTTTTAGAAGATTATCTCATTACTCATTGATTTCTGAGACATGAACACTCTCCTGATCAATGCCAAATAATAAAGGTTGTCATAGTTTTGTTTCAGCTGACATGAAAATAACTTATGATCTTATTAAGAAAACAAATTAAAGGTAGTGATAATCAGTGGCAGCTTATTGTGTAGTGGTATCTGTGTTGATGCATTTCTGCTGCCTGAAACACTAGACAATTTTATTTTATTAAATGGAGTTAAAAGAGATTATCAGTATCCTGTTTCCTTAGATATGTTTCAGGGAGCTCTTTCTAACACTGTAAGTGGCATGTCAAACCCAATGCTGTTTTCCTAATCAAATGTTATTAACACTGAGTGTTTCAGTGGTAGAGTACCACAAATTGTGTTTCAGTGGTAAAGTACAGCAAGATGGCTGAAGGGCTGTACTGCATTATATTTTCAATTTCATTTTCCACTTATAATCATAAATAAAACATAGCCAGAAGCTTTTCTTTATCTTGAAGCTGATTACATCATTTATATCTTTGAAGTACAAAATCGTTCCCTTCTGAGTGAACCACAACAGTGCTAGGCGCAGGGCTTTGGCGCGTGACTATGAGCCACACATATGCTCAGAGTGTGAAAATTTAATTTATCTTGAGAAATTAGTTCGAATGTTGCCTAGACATTTGGGATCTCTAAGGTCAAGGGTAATAAACACAGAGGCTAAGATCACAGCTTTCAATGAGATACATGCAGAGATCACAATATTCATAAATTCTGTTTTTAATCTCTTGTAATATCAGCTCTGAGCTTTAGCTTCAGCCATCACAGCTGACTTAGTGCATTGCCTGGGAGCAAGCTGAGAGCCCTGCCTTACAACACTGTAACATTAAACAGACTTCCTTTGACTTCTCTTCATAAAAAAATGAAAATTGGAGATGTAATATAGCTTGAAAAAAGAGTTAATTTAGTAACAATAACAACAATTCCCTTATGGTAACTGAGTGTCCAGTAAAAAAAAACAAACAAACAAACAAGAAAAACAATTCGTCCCGCAGTGAAATTTTAGATTAATTTTGCATTTTTGTTTTTCTAGAAAAGGTTTGATATCTTCAAGAGCCCCTACAAATGCAAAAAATTATAAAAATCATACAATAAGAAATTCAATAATATAAGCCAACTCCTAACAATATTACTAATTCAGGGTCATCTAATTAGTTATGGAGGTGGACACACATTATTTTAGTGATATACACTAGACCCATGACATCTTAAAGTCTCATATGTTCCTTGATAAAGTATTATTTCAAAAGTACAGTCTGTTTTCTGCTGAAATAGTACTTGAGGGTTTATGTTCAGTATATCAGAAATGATCCAATGTATCTAGTAAATGAATTGTGCAAACTTTGGTATATACGTTCTTATGAATTGTTGGCAAAGTTCAGCAAAATCTATTTTTAAATAATGTCAGTCTTCACCTTTACCTTTTAACTTATAGCAAATAACTCAAAACATGATCATTTAGGTTTTGTGTCTTTGCTACTCACCACTGTAACACATAGAGGGAAGGATAGCAGGAAGGCTATGAGTAGCCTACCACAGAGGAGAACATTTTCCCATCTGTGATCACAACTAACACCTTAGGAGGAGTCTCACCTCTCCATTAAGACCATGTAGAGCAGTAGTGTAGTTTAACCCCAGCCGGTAACTCAGAACCACACAGCAGCTCGCTCACTACCCTCCCTTCCTATACCCTCCCTCCTGGTGGGATGGGGAAGAGAATCAAAAAAGTGTAACTCCCACTGGTTGAGATAAGAACATTCCAGTAACTAAGGTATAGCACAAACCACTGCTGCTACCACCAATAGTAATAATGAGAAGGGAAATTACAAGGGAAGAGAATACAACCGCTCACCACCAGCCAACCGATACCCAGCCCAACCAAACAATGATCTAACCCTTCCAGGTGTTTGCCCTCAGTTTTTTACATCCTGGGCATAACATGCTGTGGTATGGAATACTTCTTCGGTTAGTTTGGGTCAGGTGTCCTGTCTCTGCTCCCTCCCAGCTTCTCCTCCACCCTGGCAGAGCATGAGACTCAGAAAGTCTTTGGTCAGAGTAAAAATTGCTGACCAACAACTAAAAACATCAGTGTTTCCCAGGCTGAAAGTCAAAAACACAGCACTGCACCAGCTACTAAGAAGGAGAAAAATGATTGTTACTGCTGAGTCAAGGACAACCAGTAAACTTTTTGTCATTACCCAGAAAAAGCACCAGGCTTTGCACTGACCTGTCTGTGTCAGGACCTGGCACTCATCTGTGCATCAGCCTGACCTGATTGTAGCTTGGTTTAACAGTTGTGCAGTGGTCAGTGACTTCTGCCTGACCTATTTTAGTCTGAGCCTTAGGAATACTCAGCGTGAAAAAGTCCTGAGAGGCAACCACAGTACAACAAACAGCTCCTTCATGTAACAGGATTGGGGGAGTCCACAAGGCATCTTTCAAACTTAATCTGGAAAGCTATGAGAAAGAAGCAAACTGTTAAGAATATGGATATAAATAACCCCATGAAGATCACAGAGCCAAAAGGAAGAATAGGAAATCAATCACTCTGTTTTACTGAAAGAAAATACAGGTACAATTCATATGTGGTTGTTCTTTCTTAGAAGAGATAGAAAAAATGAGAGCAAGATGTTCTGTGCATTGGGACTGCAGGATGAAGCACTATGCATATCATCAGATAAGCCTATGAACAACCAAACTGACTGAAAGAAGGAATTCACTCCACATAAAGCTTAACCTGCACGCACTTAATGTAAAGCTTTACCTGCGTTAATTAGAAAACTTGTTTGGAAAGCAACTCCCTGCTTATTAAACGTAAAGAGAGAGACAAGTAAATCTGACTGTCTACTACATGACATCATGAATACCTTGCCCAAGATCACATAGAAAGAATGAACTGAACCCACATTTTTCATGTCCTCTATAACCGTACATCATTAAACAAACTTACCATCTATGGCACCATTGTTCATCTTTCACTGATGATGTAAGTGCTACACTAGGGTGCTAGTTATCATCTTGTGAAAATTTCCCACTTTGTTTCCTTCCTTTAATTGAGTAATGCTAGGACAGTCTGTAGATCTCAGCTATGTACAGCTGTTAAAGCCTTGTCTCTGAATAGAGAATACTCAAATAAGCAGAAACCTGTAGTAACACAATCTTTAATTCTGAAACTCCACTGAAAAGTCTTTGCAGTTTTATCTTATTTGTGAAAAAAAATCCCAATCAACATATTGTACACAGGTTAGTGTTCTTAACATCTCTTCATATGGATGGCACAGCAAATTTGACAGGCCAGATCTATGTGACTCAATTATGACTATTCTCTCCTCACACAGCTAAAATAAAATAGATTTGCTTAAGTGTTGTGCTGGAAGTCCCTGAAGTCAACCATACCCCAATTCTAGACACATAGCTGCCAAAAAGCAGCTAAAATTCTCCTTGACCTGAGGCTGCTCAGCTAAGACTAGGCAGGCTGAAATTTTCTTTTCTTCAGACTATAGGGCTGCTAGGAAGGCTCCACTTTCACAAATAGGCTGCAGCTCCCAGCTGAGGTAAGACATGTTGAGAAATCTATACAAATCTTCCTTTTTTTAAAACCAGGTGATTGTTTAGAGGAGACACGGAGGATGTCATAAAGCAGTAGGATGCTCCTAGCAGGACAAACACATAAGAGAAGGTAAGATTTTTAGATATTTATGGTAAGCTTCACTAAAGTAGCTGTTTGCATTATCCTATACCTTTACAACCTACAGACAAAAATGTTTTTGCTTTTACTCCCCATGCATGCACTGTTTTGTGAATCTGAAGCACATAAGGCAGCAATCATGCTCATTTTGAGGTGACAGAATTTATGACTTGAAGGATACTGAGGGAAGTTAAACAGAGGCTGCATTGCTTTAACTTTGTTATCTCTGTTCCTTGTCAATTACCATAGGATACAGGAACATATGAGAGTAACATTGCAACGAATGATGCCCCTGGTGCTTATGTAACTATATTGGATCACTTGTTTACTTTTCTGAAACTGGGGTAGTCAGTACTTAGCCCCATGATTAACACTCTTTGGTGTTAGAAAAAGATTTCTGAGTATCAGTTTCAACATTAACATATCACTAAGAGCCAAGCTTCATCTCAGCTTGTGAAGTCTGCACACATAACCCTAACTCTAGTCTGGTCCCAGAGGATAACTCATCATTATTTTTTTCAAGCCAGGACAGGCAATAAGGCCTTCCAAACAATTCAGGTTAAGGTTCATTATGATCAAAACACCCGTTTCTTACCTGCAGATTTCTGCAAAGATCAAAAACTGATTTCTCCCTTTTCTCAGTAGTGTATGTAAAAATAGCTCTTCTTGATTCCTCTATGGCATTGGCATGTTCCTGGCTCCAGAGTCTGCCCCCACGAAGATCAATAGTTCCCCACTCAGCTGAGCTGCAATGAATTTTACAGGTTGAGAAAACACTGCATGCCAGCTGAATTCAGGAAAGAGCTGAGGAAAGATTCCAAAGTCTGATTTACAGCATTCACTTATAAAAATGTTACATACAGACAGAATGTGTCTGTGTACCACAGACTGTCTTTTATTTCTCTGGCTACTATAGCCACAGTCATGAGAGTCCAGAGCAATCACAAACCTAATACAGGGGAAGAAGCTCAGAATCATAGAATCATAGGATCGTAGAATAGTTAGGGTTGGAAAGGACCTCAAGATCATCTAGTTCCAACTCCCTTGCCATGGACAGGGATAACTCCCATTAAACCATGCCATACAAAGCTCTGTCCAACCTGGCCTTGAACACTGCCAGCAATGGAGCATTCACAACTTCCCTGAGCAACCCATTCCAGTGAGTCATAACCCTTACAGTAAAGAATTTCTTCCTCAGATCCAATCTAAACTTCCCTTGTTTAAGTTTGAACACGTTACCCCTTGTTCTATCACTACAGTCCCTAATGAAGAGTCCATTCTCAGCATACCTATAGCTCCCCTTCTGACACTGGAAGGCTGCTATGAGGTCTCCATCCAGCCTTCTACAGGAAGTTTCTATGATATTTCAGAGCCAATATGCTTATATGTATGAAATAAAGATTTTTTTAAAAAATATATAAAGAATTGAGAATATTAATACTAAAATAAAATTTGTACAAAAAGTCCTTTCAGCAAGGTACACATCATGACAAGGGGATTCTGATTGTGACCAGGGATTTGCAGTCATACATACTCTTCCAGTACCTAGTATGTAGGTATTTTCACAGTTTCCCAAAAAAACAAGTTCCGTATATTGTATCTACCACATGTATAACCCTATTCAGCATCAAGTATTAAAATAGAGTGTGAACAGAATTAAATGAGAACATAGTGTCAAAAGGGGACTGTAATAAAAGTAAGTAATTTCCTTTGGAATTTGTGCCTACTTGAATGTGTAATTTTGCACAGATGGAGATTTGCTTGAGTTTAATAAAGAAAAGCTCCATAACAGTGATCTCATGAGGAACAAAAGGAAGCCAGTGTGGTTTACATGTAGAGAAATTAAATCACTAAAATACTGAGCAATAAAAATTTGCATAAGAAGTGGGTAGCACAGGTAGTTTACCATTTCTTAGGCTTTTGTGTGCTATTTCATGTCTTCTAATCTTCCTCACTTAGACACCCTCACATGGACAGAGTATGTGAGCTTGTGGCATAAAGCATTAATGCCACCAATGATAACAGTTGTATAGAAGAGCACAGGACTCACACTTCAAATCTTTTGTGTTTGGCACTAGTTCATGAAGTGATATCTCCATGTTCAACTTTATTCGGATCAGTACTTAAGAATGCATTTCATTTTAAGCATAAGCTTGAGTAATATTGAAATTGCAAAATTTAATTTATATTGTCCTAAATAAAGATAGTTTTCTGACTCTAGCAGCAAGTCTTTAGAGTAACAGCTCACAGAGGTCTGTCCATGCCTAATCTAAGCCACAAACTGTCCATAAATCGCACCACAAATCTTGAGTGCATAATACTATAGAAATACAAGTTCATATTCTGTAGAAAATAATTTATTTTGCCTTGCTATATTATCACCAATACCTAAAACTGACTTCAGTTATCTAAGGCTTTGTAAAGCCAGTATTCCATGGACTATTCACTCTCATATGGCTCTCTTCTACCACCCTGAAGCTGTGGTTTGAGTCTTAGGAAGCCGAAAACCACAGCTAAAGTTGCTCAAAATTTAGCTTGGTTGTTTTTGTTCCAATGATCTTTCTATAGTTTCTTTAGAAAGCAGTCAGGGAATTTTCTCTTTCAGTGACGCACTTTCATCCTACAAGGAGAAAGGCAGGTGATGAACAAGGAAAGTAATTGCATTAAAAATTTGTCATTCCAACTATGAAATCAATTTTGGGGGCCGCTTACATGGAGAAAAAAAAAAAAAAAGTTTTTTCCTGAAAGCCAAAAATTCAGTTCCTGTTGATGCACAAAAAAATGTTTTTGCTTCAGACATCACTCTTTCTACTTATTTATACATTTGGTTTATATTCTTCAAAGGCATGCATGCTCACTTATGCTGCTATGTTACCAGTGTAATATATATGGTTACTAAGGCAACAGGTAATAGTCCTGTGGATATAACACATTAATAACATCAACACTCTGAGCATAACACTGGAATATAAGCTACTGACCTACCTAAAAAAATCTAGATTTTTACCATTTTTCAGCTTTTCAAATTATACATACTTTATGTCCAGTTGTTTCGGTAGTCTCTTTAAAATGAATTACTTAATCCTACAAATCTATCATTGCAAATTGCCAGTGCCATTTTGAAGTAATTTCACTCTTCAGTAAACACTGCTTTTTAATACCAGAAAACCTAGTGGTTCACAGAGCAAAGTATTCATAGAAGTCAAAATGTGACAGAGCTGAGCTAGGAGCAATTTATGCATATGAAATAGAATGAATTTACTTATGATGCCCCTTGAAGGATTGTTAATCCTTGTAATCCGTATTCTGAAGAGATGAAAAGCAACTGGTAAGAGCTGCTCTTTTCACTGTTTCATTCAAGGCCAGGCTGGATGTGGTTCTGAGAAATCTGATCTAGTTGAAGTTGTCCCTGCTCATTGCAGTTGCATTGCACTCGATGACATTTGCTGGTCCCTTCCAACTCTAACTATTCTATGATTCTATGATCTTTCAGCCATTAAATTGATTAATGTGATTAAAGTGCTAGATGAAATTTCAAACAAAATGGTGAAGTCTGGTCATGATGCAAAATGATCTTTCAACTTTATGATAGTATAAGTGCATTTCTTTCTGCTAAACTCCAGTTTACACTCTACCACCTGAGATTATGTTATCACATCTCAGACATTAGATTACTATCTAGGGTGAAAAATCATCTGTATCATTCACTTGAAGGTGAAGATGTAGAATGTCATGTAAATCAGTAGTTTCATTATCCTAACTGACCTAATTTACTTTGCAAATGCACCACTGCAATCTTAGTTTACTGCACAGAGCCAGTGATCCAACCTTCAAAAAACAAAAGCAGTGAGAGAAAGCCTGAGAAACAGAAGCAACATCCTACCTCTAAATTTACTTTGATCCAGCAACAAAGATATGCATGATACTCTGATAAATGTCTTCATCCTCCTCCTTTCAGGTACATCTTACTCCGTCATGGATTTCCATGGGCTGCAGGGGACAACCTGCCTTACTATGATCTGCACCATGGGCTGCAGTGGAATCTCTGCTTCAGCGTCTGGAGCACAGCCTTTCCCTCATTCTTCACCGACGTTGGTATCTTCAGGGTTGTTGTTCACATATTCTCACTCCTCTCTCTGGCTGCAAGGGCTGGTGCACAGCTTTTTTCCTGACATCTATTATGTCAGAGGCACTATCACCGTCGCTCATGGGCTTAACCTTGACCATTGGGAAGATTTCAGAAGCTGCTCACAAAAGCCACCCTTGTAGCCCCCCCACTACCAAAACCTTGCCATGGAAACTCTATACAAGTAAACACAGTTAATCAGTCCAATAAACAGTCTCCACTGTTCTTCATTCTGTACCCAGATTAAAAAATTCTATAGTAAATAAACAATACAGGTTATAATGCAGGTCTTAGTTTTGGTTATTAGCCTGGAAGTGCTATTACAACTTCTAATTTAAAAACAAACAAGCAAAACCAAAACATAGAAAATATGAAGCTGATCCAGTTGTCTCTTGCTACTGCACAGGTACTGATAATAGTGCCTTTCCCATGTATTCTTCCCCCCTAATAAATTCTAGCAGAATGCACCTGAAATAAGCTTTAAAATTTCCTGAATTTTATAAAAGATTAAACAGACTGAGAAATCAGTCTTGGAATATACTTAAATTATTTTTCCTTCACCTAATTATTCTGACCATGAGAAAGATGTTATTTTTAATTTACGTCTTGAATATCATCCAGTAAACACCAATGGACTGATTTTTACCATAAAACAACATGGGGAATACTTAATCCTTTCAGAAATTTAGCATTTTTATCTTTCAAGGGATAAATCATCCTGGCTTGTTTTCATCAGCATGTTGATCCTTTGCCAGTAAGATATTCTTATTTAACAGTGCTCGTCACCAGCTCATACAACTGAAAGGTAATTGAGAAGTAGGATTGTGTTCTGTACATGGAAAGGCTCACACAAGAGGTTTAAAACCCATCCATTAAGCACGTTTCCAGGTATAAAAACATATAAGGCACAGCAACAATCAGCTCTTGGACAGTTTTGGCTTGCATTCCTGGAAATACACAGCTCAAATAGCAAAGTTCTGAGCTTTTTACAAGAAGAAATATGGGAGTGACATAACACTGTGAACATGTAGACCTCTACATGCATTTTTATCTCCTGTGAAATAATGATTACCTTTGCCCTGGTTTAGAAAGAAAAGTCAGTTGCCAACTTTGCACAGCTGCAGAATGACTGCCAGAGTCCCTGGGAAGATTCTGCAAATGCAGGGCAATCAGGGCTGAGAGAACAGGGTGAAAACAATTTCCATCATAAAGGGAAAAACACAAGTAGAAGTTTGTGGAGGCCCATCCATTAATTGAACTGCCAGTAGACAAAGTTTTAAGGTAATGACTGAGGAACTACTGGCAGATCTTTCACAACTTCAGAATGAAATGGAAGGGGAGGAAGTATATAACAACAGTATGGAAAAATCAAATATGTAAATATTCTAATCCAGATATTTATTCATTTGCAGGAGGGGAAAAAAACTCATTCTCTCAATGAAAGTGTATGGTCATACTTTTTAAAAGAGGAAAGATATCTGACTTGTCCACAAGTGTCCCCAAAAAATTACTCTTATTTTTCACTGCAGATTTTTGTTGTTTAAGAATTTCATTACATACTGATAATAAAGACTACACTCCTGGAACAGCATTATGGGAGAAACGGTTGTTTGAAAAAACAGCAAATTCCAGGGAGATCTATAAATCCCGAGGATATCTCTGAACGATGATCTGAGTATTCAATTCTTCATTATACTGAAAGATGTACAAAAACTCATCTCAACTGTATCTATAAATTTCAGGATTGCCTACACCAGATTTGCTTAGGCTCTGAGATATTCCTCTTCACAAAGGTATAAAATAAATCACCTTCCGTAAACTGGTATTTGATCCATCTGCTCCAGGAATATGATTTGAGACAGCTGCACATACTGCCATAGATTATCTATGCCCTCTTATTTTTGATATCAGTTTTCACACACCTGAGAAATATGCAGATGTCTAAAGGGTGACAAAAATAGCAAATCAACAGAAAAAGGCTGTTGTCAGTTCTGTCTGACACAAATTGCTTCCAATTTTGAAGATCTGAGGCTCTGTGTCTGGCAGAAACCTAGGTGAGTGAATAGTGTTTCATTCATCAGCACTACATTCATTGTGTAGTTTAAGTGCCACAGGTGGCCCGGGTGCTTTCCAGTGAATGCATGAAAAATCAGCGTCTTCACAGGAGCACACGAGCACTGGGATGTGTAATTTTACCCTCTAGATCAATTTGTAGATGCATATTGAAGCAGATGGAAAGGAAGCTGTTTACAATGGTATAGCAGTTATTATTATGATCAACATAAACAGCTGATGTGACATTCATAGGAAGAATATCTTAGAAAGTTTGCTTACTAATTTAAATAAATTCAGTGTCACTTTAAATTAACCAAGCGTCAATCTTTATGCTGTGATTCAGACATGTCGTCACAGAGACCACATCAAAAAAACGAGGACATATTTTGAGTTCAATTTCTTGCCTCTGGATCTCATTTCAGTTCACCAAGCAGATTATGATGGCAGAATGAATTAGCACTGTGTGCACTCATTCTTCAGTTAAAATACAAAATTACCAAGAGGACAGAATCTTAAAAGCTTTGTGCAGGTTTACAGCCACCAGTGCATTTCTGAAACAAATCCTACCATTTCCATTTAGTTTTGTTTGCTACTCAGTGGCCTTCTGGCTCTTACAAACTTCTCTTCTGAAAAGATATAGATAGAATATTTATTCTATCTACAGCAGCTTAACTACAGGTAATGAGACCCAAAATGCTTTATCTTACGATGAAAATGTATCATGTTGATCAGTGAAT
Source organism: Forpus xanthops (assembly GCA_032466535.1). NCBI lineage: Eukaryota > Metazoa > Chordata > Aves > Psittaciformes > Psittacidae > Forpus > Forpus xanthops. Next base: position 14,825 of record JASSUY010038948.1, read on the forward strand.
GAGCATATATATGACTATAATTGTTACAAATTCAACTAAGTTATTGATGAACTGTGTTGAAATTATCCATATTATTTAATCATTATCATAGCCTTTGGCATAATTTTTGGCCCATGATAATGCTCACAGACAATGCTTGGACATAGTTCAAGAGAAAACACGTCTGGTGGTTGTTCCCAACAGACAATTTGGACTTGGCTGTCCTGTTTTGAAGCAGAGAGGGGAAAAGAGTGCCGCTTACCCGCAGGGCTAAGGAACAGCCTCTCAGCAATACTAGTTACAAAAATAAACATGGCTAGATTTAAAAAGCTAAACTTCCCTAAAGCACAAGTCCTGCGGGTCTGAGACTGTCTCTCAGGAGACAATCAAGACAGCAGGAAAACTAAACAACTCACAACACACTGCAGCAATCTCTAATTCATTCAAAAACATGAGACAGAAAACCAAACCCCTATCATATAATGACTGGACAGCTAGCTTGGGGCACGTATAACACCCAGGAACAGTGACCAGGAGGCACTGCAACCCAGGGAGGGGAAAAGACTTAAGTGAGCACACACAGTCACCTGATCATGGGTGAAAACTTTGACTTCCCTCATACCAGTGAGCAGCTTCCTCTTAGAAAAATTAACAAATCCTTATTGATTATTTGAGTAAAAGAGCTTTTCCTCTCCCATTAAGGTCCTTGTACCACATCAAAAAGAAGCCAAAAAGGTTATTTGGAAAAGAAAATTTCAATCTGACCCAGAATTCTACTTTTTAGGGTACTTGTTTGGGAGAAGGCAATCCTAAACTTCAGGCTTTGTTGCTTGAATAACTCATCAGTTACATGCAAACTCTAGACTAATGCAAAGCAACAAAGCAACCCCTGTCACAAGCACAGGTTTCTGTCATATGCCCCGCAGAGTTCTCACATCTTCCTCAGTCTGGGTGAACCACAAGGGTATATTTCACAGGTTTCTTTCTTCTCTCCAGTTCTTTGAACTCAAACATTCAAAATACCATTTCAGGAAAGCAAAACAATAGATGTCAGTTCTCCTGAGCAAAGAAGGTATTAGGGTTGAGGCTTGCGTTTCAGAGAGCACCACCCCACCAGCCTGCCTTGGCGGCAGAGCACAAAGCTGATCCTCACAAGAGTGCTTTGGGTTGCACACACGTCCTTCCCTTCCCTGCCCAAACATCCTAACCTCCTGCAAGAGACACAACTGAGCAGAGCACCTAAATTTTTTTTATTTTGTAGGTTATGGTGGCATCTGACAGTGCCTTGGGTTGCCTTGAGCCCACCCAGTGAAGAACAGAACTGCCTGCCATGCTGGCACAGCAGCTTGCCTGCCTTATGGGGCAGCCTGTCACTAGGAGACAGCACCCAAGTGGCGCCAGAATCAAAGTACAAACTCATTTTGAAGCTTTTCCTATCCTGCCAGCCTTCACTCTCTTGCTTTGCAGGGATTTGTAGTCAGTTCACTCAATCAAGGCACTGCACAGTTTTTTGCTTTCCTTTGGGAAGAGTGCATCCCGCTTGTCCTGCACTCTTTTCAGTGTATCCCGACTTTCCATTCTCCACATTTTGGCAGCTCTCCAGAGTTGTAGGAAATCACATTATTCCCACAGTGGAACAGCAGCAGCCCTGGGGAGCAGCGATAGAAAACGAGGCTCCCTGGGGGGGGGAGGGGGGGGAATGTGAAACATAGGCAGAGAACTTGGTATGGTCAGGACACAGACAGTGCCTTCAAAGCCCTAAAACTCACTGCTGCCTGAGTATCCCCATTCCATTTCATCGTTTCACATAGGAACAGCATTAGCAATAAGAGGGACATGACCTTGCTGGCAATGCAAGCAAGGGAGGGAGTAGCTGAAACGCTTTCACATTTTCCACTCTTGAATGGTCTGTTGAGGTAGAAACGAAAGCTCTCTGGAGGAGTTAAAAAAAATACTTACATGTAAAAACTATATTTTCAAGGTCGGTCACAGAGTTTTGGAATACTATTTTATGAAAACAAAGTGAAAAGTATGTAGTAATATGCACAACTGACTCTGAGTCAACAAGGACGAAACAGTCACTGGAATCTATCACAAAGGTGCAACAAGTTCCAGCAAATGCAAAGTACTTTTAAATTGGATGCACCATTTGAAACTTTTGGCCTGAAATATTGTCCTGGAAGATGTACCTGAAAAATTCCCCAAAGCAAGAAGTAACTCTCAGATCAGTTGTTGCATGGCCTGATAAGCTGCAACCACCTTGAATCCCTAAAGGTGCACACAGTCTGGGTGCTAGTCATTGCAGTCACATGGGATCCAACCTTATTTTGGGCCCACAGTATGGAAAAAACTGCAGTAAGCCACCTCTGGATGAGTCTACCTGCAGGTGAACAGCACAAATATGATAAGAGCATTTTCATAGAGGCATAGAATAGTTAGTGTTGAAAAGAACCTTAAAATCACCTAGTTCTAACCCCCTTGCCATGGGCAAGGACACCTCCCACTAAACCTTATCACCCAAGCCTATGTCCAACCCAGACTTGAACATCGCCAGTGATGGAGCATTCATAACTTCTTTGGGCAGCTCATTCCAGTGCCTCACCACCCTCACAGTAAAGAATTTCTTCCTCAGATCCAATCTAAACTTCCTCTGTTTAAGTTTGAACCATTACCTCTTGTCCTATCACTACAGTCCCTAATGAAGAGTCCCTCACCAGCATCCCTATAGCTCCCCTTCAGATACTGGAAGGCTGCTATGAAGTCTCTACACAGCCTTCTCTTCTCCAGGCTGAACAGCCCTAACTCTATCATTCTATATTCATAGGGGAGGTGCTTCAGTCCCCTGATCATCCTCATGGCCCACCTCTGGACTTGTTCCAACAGTTCCGTGTCCTTTTTACGTTGAGAATACCAGAACTGCACACAATACTCCAAGTGAGGTCTCACGAGAGCAGAGTAGAGGAGCAGGATCACCTCCCTTGACCTGCTGATCATGCTCCTTTTGATGAACCCCAGGATACGGTTGGCTTTTGTAAACTAAACAAACTATGCAAGTATACTGTATGATGCACGAAATGTTGGGTTGGTTATAATTTTTTCTTAGACAGTTTTTAAGTATAATAGCTATAATGTTTAGAAGTTCAAGATTTTTTCTTAGTGGTTCTCTTTTTGTTGTTGTTCAAAATATAAGAATAATCAATTAAAGAGACTAAAAACGCGTTCAGAGATGTTACAGAACTTCTCCCACCTCCTGAGCCAGAACTACATAATTTTCTTTGGGTGACATGGTTTAGTGGGAGGTGTCCCTGCCCATGACATTGGGGTTGGAACTAGATGATCTTAAGGTCCTTTCCAACCCTAACTATTCTATGATTCTATGATTCTGTGATTCTTTTCAAGATGCTCTGATCAGAGAGTTCAGTTCATACGAACCAAGAGCAACAAACCAAATACCATCACTATCTGTTTTGCTGGAAGGGGGTGTAAGGTTGTATTAGAGGTTGTAAGACATACAATGAACAAGAGAAAGAGAGCAGTCTGTGTTTTAAAATAAAACCAAGAATGGTCATAGAGCAATAAATGACCCAAAAAACAATATGTCAAAAGGGGGACAGAAAAAGAAATGCCAACTAAAGCCCCCTTAGCACAAAGAGAAAAAGTAAAGGCTGAACTTGACAAGTCTGAAAATTTGACAGCCTTAGACACAAAACAGAAGATGACCTCAGCTACACTGGTTTGAGTAAGCAGTTGTACACAGATGGGCAAACTAAAAACAATCTGTGTACATTCAAGTATAAAATATTCCTGGGACTGTAAAGACAGCGTTTGCTGATCATAAATGAGTTCTGAAGAGTCAAACTAGATGTTGCAATATAAAAAATGCTAAACATTATCTTCATAAAACAATCTAAAATGTCTTATCATAGTCTAAACACAAAAAAAGGTGTCACTGAGGAGAAGACACAGCTGTAATAACTGAAATTCAGAGAAAATGAAAAGTAATAGAGTTATTAAAATCCTTTTTCAAATTTGAATGACAGTGGGTATTTTATCATGCATTGTATCTCTTTCTGCAGCTGAATTAATGCAAGGAAACTACACTGTAGGATCGGAAGGCATTATGTATTCATTTTTAATTAAAAATAATGATTCAGAATAAAGCAGACTAATTGCAGCAGTTTACAGCAGAGGGAAGGGGTTTGACTTCTGGACCTCTGTTCTAGCTGTCCTCAGCTATGAGGTACATGAAGTGTTTTGTCTAACCTCCCCAGCCTTGCAATGATCTCTCTGGGCAGTGTTCTTAAGCAGCACTATAAGCCATCTTTTCTTTTGAAACTGCAGGAATACTCAAATCTTTCTTGTGTGTCTCCCTGCTACACCAGTTGCAAACTCATCACCAAGTCTGTTTGGATTTTAGAAGCCTTCCATAAAGGAGGCTTTCATGTTGCTCAGGTTGTCATCCAATAGTTAGATCAGCTTCAAGATAGATGGAGGTACAATTGCTATTATCACATTGCCTGGAGATTTGCAGACTTCAAATAAATTTGAAATCATAACTTCTGTTTTTCTCCCATCTACCAAGAACTGCAAAGGGCTTTTTGTGTTGGAGAAACATTTGGCTTACAGCTTTCATTTATTAAAAAAATAGGAGGATCATTTTTAACAATCAGCTTGCTGAATTTTCCTCCACAGTAATTACCCCTCACATTTAATCATTCATTATACCCTGATCATTCAAAGTTTGTGGATAATACGCTATTTTAGTTTTTTTCCACGAGTGACTTACATTACTAAAAATGTTCAAAAGAACAAGAAAAAGTCAATGAATATTTCATCTTACATATGGTGTTCATTCTTTTTTTAAAAAAACAAAACAAAAAAAAAAACAAAAAAAAAAAAACCACAAAAAAGAAAAGACTTCAGAAGTTGCATACTGTGCAAATATTTTAAACTTAATGGAAGGTTCAAGATTATATCAGAAACAATTCTGCTTTTTCGTTGATAAATACTCATGAGAATTTGGTTTGGGTCCTTATAACAAAAACTGAAGCACTTTTCAGTACAATAACTGAATTTTTAGGTCAAATTCCTTTAGATTTACTTTGTATCATTCATATGCATCAGTTATATCATTCATATACATCAATTGTATCATCAGTTTAAGCTCTTGGCCACTGTATCAGAATTCCTTTATTTGTTCAGCTCAGAATGACATATACTTTTAGCATGTTTTCCATTTTAAAAGCTATTTGGTGGTGGCTTAAATAAACTTTTAATCATATTTTACATTATAATTCTGAAGATATACATTATTACAGTTGAAATTACAATGGCTAACCACAGCTTTCTGATTGTGAGTGATGAGCTTGTAACTGCTGTGAAAATCCATACCCTGCAGATGACTAAAAGAAAGTAATGTCTTCAGATATCAAACTGCTGAAGGGTTCTGGATAACCTTCTCCACAGCCCTACCAGATGGTATGTTTCTGTAGAAAAAAAAAAAAAAAAAAGACTCTGTCAAGCATGTTAAAGCACCTGGATAGAGATTATTAAAACATAATAAGGATAAGAACTATACTTTTCCCACAGCTTATCAGTCTTTGGAAAAGGAATTGCAGAGATACATATACATGCATGCCTGTGCCAGCAGATGGTGCAGGTAAGGGTCAGTGCTAGCTCAAAAAGAAATGAGAAGCATTGATAAATACCAATCATGGATCTTATTAAAAAAGAAAAATAAAAAAGAGAAAATCCTGCAGTTTGCTGAGTGGGTTGACATCTAATCCTAATGGCAAGATGTCTGGCAGCATGACATGAACATTCTTACTGAAATGGCCCAAATCAAGATTGCTGGCTCCTTTTTCTTTCTGGAGGGAAGAGAAGAGGAAAATGGAGGATGAGATAGGATGGGAAGGAGACACCTGCAATTAGAGTTCCATGTCTGAAGCACTGAAACACAAAAGACATTCTGTATTGATGTGAGCGCAACACTTGCATTTTGAGAGGAAAAGTAGCAGTGATAAAAGCCAAAACAAAATGCATTGCATCTGTAAGTCCTATTGGATTCTGCTACTGTTAATTATGACATGTAACTTTTTTTACTGTATATTCAGAACTAAAAATAAAAATCATATTTTACTGCTCTGGCAAACTCTGAAACTTAGAGAAAAAGCTGTGGGATTTGGCAGGTGGGTGCCCCTATGATTCTTAACAGAAAATAAATATTCCTGTTTCTTAGCTCTAAGTGCTCTCTACAAAACTCTATTTGCTATACATTTTTACATATTAAAAAACATATTTGTATTACAAATTAAACATTCTTGCAATTATTTCAGTGTTTCTCTTTATTTTCACTATCCAGGGACAGAATTTCCTAGATGTTTTTGTGCTTTGAATTCACAGATCAGAGTCTCAGTACTTCACATTTTGAATCTCTGCTGCTGTTAATATATCTGAAATTGCTTCTGGTTTTGAGAGGGGCTTTCCTACAGATCAAAAGTCCAGAGGAATTTGTAAAGAAGTTATTTTGGCTGTAACAGTCTCCTACCAAGCTGTGATTCTCACTCTCCTGCATTTTTTTGTTAACAAGCAGAGATCAAAATACATCCAACATTAGTAATTTCTCAAAACATGTAGTTGCTTCATAATGGCATCTGACCATAAATGTTGAATGCTGTAACCAATGACATGATAGTACAGTGAAACATTCAACTTGTCCATGACTGACATTTCCGATGGTTGGGCCAATTTCTGTATATGAAAATCTATGAGAAGTTACTGTCTGTTACACATTTTCCTTTAAGAGAAAAAAAAAAAAAAAACCACAAAAAAAAAAGCCACCTTTCCTTGCATCCTGTAATCCAGATTTTCAAAGCATAAAACTGAATTTATTAAAAAAAAAAAAAAAACAAAAAAAAACCCACTTTTTTCTCAAGGTCTGCTGTCAGATTTAGGTATATCAGATGGTTTTGTCTGGCAAGAAAATTTTAAGAATGACCTGTTAAAACCAATTATTGCTATCTAATACAAACCGTTGTTCTTCAGGGCATGAGTCGACCAAGCCACTTTGAATAGAAATAAACACTCACTATTGGGTTTCTGTTTCCTTCAGCTAAACATCCTGTTCTTTGATCAAGACAGTGTCTCAAATGGAGGTGCTCCATGTAAAATGCCCATATCGTAAGCAAATGAGACTGAAAAGATAGTGAAAGTTCTTATGTTTGTTTTATATGAACTTATTTCTACCTATAGTTGAGGCAGTGAATTCGAAAGTGTGAATAACTTGAGAATTTATTTGTTTAAATTGTCACTCATTAACTGAATTGAGCTTTTCTTGTAGTTTTTTGCTAGAATAAAAAGGAGACTGGGGTCACCTGATTTAACTTCTTTGTAGAATGCATACCTTTGTAGCAATTGAGTTCTGAATTAGAAAACCACAGCTGTGTATTACTTATCACCTGTTGTATCAATGAAACAAGGGAATGATCATGTTTCACCACCCATGTAAATTCTGTTCACTCTGATATTGCCTGGAAGAGTTAGTGTACCTGCTCTCCTTGTTTGTGCTGGGCCACTTGTACCTAAATCTTTCGATCTGCCTGAGAGAAGAAAATGAACAGTCCATGTAGGTAATTATATATAATCTCCTAGATAATATAATACAAAGATTACATAAACATATGCATAAAACCAAATGAATACATATATTTATTTACATATATATGTATGTAGGTGTTGTGGTTTGAGGCTCTCAGTTCTGCTCACTCACTCCCCCCTCTTTCTTCCCCAGTCCCAGGGGATGGGGAGGAGAATCAAAAGAATGCAACTC
>JASSUY010038948.1:22731-45791 GCA_032466535.1 Forpus xanthops
GCTACTACTTAAAGGAGAAAAACGACTGCTGCTGCTGAACCCATGACATTATCCACCCCTTATTCCATACCATTCACCTCATGCTCAGATCCCACATTTTCAATATACCATCACATGTATATATATATATATATATATATATATATCCGCACACAGACACAGAGGGAGAGAGATCAACCCTCAGTGCGTGGACCAATCCCTATAAAGCTGCTGAGTCCATCCAGTCCATGATGTCAGTCTCCATCTTTTGTGACAGTCTCTCAGAGCAGGACAGGCTGTGTGCAGTGTTCACACTCGTGAATAACCTGGGCAATAGTGTCCATTACTAAGTCCACCCATCAATCATGAGTCCATCTGTATGCTGCATCTCTGCCCTGATGGCCTGAGTTGTCATGGGGCATCAGGCTCAAAATAATTCAGCCCCCCCTCCAGCAGTTACTGCAGCTTGTCTCTGGGGGCTCCATATAGCTGCCTTTAATCTCCAATGCTTCCAAAGCACAGGAGGGGCCCATGACAGTAGGCAAGAATCAAAACCATGTTGCATGAATCATAGAACCATAGAATAGTGAGGGTTGAAATGGACCTTAACATCATCTAGTTCCAATCCCCCTGCCATAGGCAGGAACACCTCCAACTAAACCATGCCACCCCCAAGGCTCTCTCCAGCGTGGGGTGAATTATTCACAACTTCCCTGGGCAGCCCATTCCAGGGCCTCACAACCCTCACAGTATGGAATTTCCTCTTTATATCCAATGTAAACTTCCCTTGTTTAAGTTTGAACCCATTACCCCTTGAACTATCACTACAATCCCTAATGAAGAGTCCCTCCCCAGTACCCCTATAGCCTACCTTCAGATAACGGAAGGCTGCTATGAAGTCTCTACGCAGCCTTTTCTTCTCCAGGCTGAACAGCCCCAACTCTCTCATCCTATCTTCATAGTGGAGGTGCTCAGTCCCCTCATTATTCTCATGGCCCTCCTCTGGACCTGTTCCAACAGTTCCATGTCCTTTTTATGTTTAGAACACCAGAACTGTACACAATACTCCAAGTGAGGTCTCACGAGAGTAGAGTAGAGGGGCAGGATCAAGTTCCTTTTGATGCAGCTCAGGATACGGTTGGCTTTCTGGGCTGCGAATGCACACTGCCGGCTCATCTTCATTTTCTCTATGAAGATACATAGATACATGAAGATAAAAAAGATACTCAGGAAGCAATAAAGATTTGCTTATTCTTGAAAGTCAGTTAATAAAGTAGTTTTTTAAATCACAGTAAATAAGTAAATGGTGCATACTTCAAAATGAATGTTCAGAATTTGGATCTACAAATATACACTCACAATGTACAATATCTCCTCCAACAGCATTAGAAAGACAAAAAATTGTAAAAATGTGTAAAATGAAATGGAAAGTTGAGCTCTAATTACAAAATTGACTGCCTAACCGCTTTTCAACAGATGCGCAATGAACTAAACCATCTTATCTACAGCTTTGGGAAACGTGATAATTAAGACCTATGCTAATTGTGTGTGAGAAAACTGCTTCACACACAGCTCTTCAACATATGCATATTCATCTCTCCATAGTTTTCCACTGAGGAAGCAGAACTACTGGAAAGATCCATTTTTGTAGTGGATATTTCCAACTCAAAAAGGGGAGCTTGTCCTAAGAATTTGATTAATTCCATTGGCACCATCGGGGTCTGTAAAATCTCCTATTTCTTTGGGTTTTATTTACTTTGCAAACCTCTGAACAGATCAGAATATGACATTTACAGAATGACTTAAATGAGTCATTCTGCAAATTACTTCTTTCAGCCTAAGAAAACCCAGCCTTGCATTCCAAAAGGGAAATACAAAGAAATAATCAGCTGTGTTTCCCGTCATTATGGTGCTGATGTTGACAGCACTTCCACACAGAGGTTTCAGGCAGTGATTACAGACCTGTTTTACTGAGCATTTACCCAGTGTAATACACTAAAATGTATTTTTGCATTTTTCTCATATAAAATTAGTCCTTTTGTTTCATTATGCAGCTGTTTAGTATTCAGTTGCTTTTTTATCATTTGATGCAAAAACAAAGAAGCAACAAACAACACAGTGTTACCGAGAACTGAAGTGTCTCTATCTACACAAGAAAGAACATGAATGCACTTTGTTGTCATTCTTTGCCTTACAGAATATAATCTCACTTATTCATTCACCAGGATTAAAGGCTACAATGTCTTTTCTGCATTATCTGTATCTTTCTGCCTAGAAATATGCCTTTGAACATAGAATAAAATTTTCACTTTGTGGGTAGAGCCATGCAATTATACATATTTAATGTCTAAATTCTTTGAGGCATGCTCATTTCTAATTCTCCAGAAAATAGGATAAACATCTGTAATATTAATATGTTACCAACCTTTAAAAAAAAAGTTCTCATTGATAACATCCATTCAAGCACTGACCTCAACTTGTGGCAAGCTTTATTTAAAAAAAATTAAAAAATCCCCAAACAGTTTTAAGGAAATAGTATTTTCTGTTGGAATCTTTTAAATTATCTCTCTATTTCTGAAATTACCATTTACAATTCATGCACCTTTTCGCTCTTTACTTTTTTTATATTTGTCTCTTCTTCTTCTTTCCAGTCCTTTCTCTTTTCCTTTGACTTCCACCCTTTCAGGGTAAATTTTGTTGATCACATTCTGCCTTGATTTAAACTCGGGGTGGCCTTGCTACTTTTTATTCAGGATACAAAGCATAAGCATCACAATTCCACAAAACCTGCAGGGAACAGCCTGCACTGCAAAGTGACTGGCACTGACTAAAATATAGCTGCTGGGGAAGAGGAGGGTGCAAAAATTACCCATCATTTTCTTTGTGCAGCAAATGCTACTTTCTTAGATTCTACACTCAGAAGCAGAATCAAATATCTCCTTATGTCCCTTGGTCTGGATGCAGCAAACATTTAGATACTTGCTTAACCTTATGCACACAGTTATTCAACAGAGTGCTTTACTTACGTAAATTGATTCCTCACTCTTACATAAATATTCTTAATTACTTGAGGAGAATTACAAGCTCATGTATCTGCATTGGCTGAGATTCTGTGTATGTTCCTTCTTGGGAACTGCCATTTCTTACCACAATTAATTTAATGGAAAATTACAAACTGAAACAACTCACAATTTAATATTGCAGTCTATGAATTATTAAACTTTAATTACAGTTGCTTTAGATTTTTTAATCATTCAAGTCAATGCTTATAGTCTTAAGTGCTACACACATCTTGAATATTTCATCTGTTGATAGTCCAAATTAACACTAAGTCAAAGTCTTCTAAGGCACTTTGTGAATTTTAGAACATTCATACCAGAAATTACCTAGAGAGCTAAATGTGTCATTGTTAAATCCTTTATGCATTGTGCCTGTTATTGAGAAAACTGCACAATGCTCCTCCACAGGAGAGGTTTCCGACAATGCACATGTAGGGAAAAGAGGCAGTACCATAAAATTTTCCATTATTTTTCTCTCTGACACAGGAATAGAAAAAGTCATAGCTAGAAAGTGATGCATTCAGCCAGCTTTTGACAGTGTTCAATCAACACGCTTTGATCTTCACAGCAAAATGACAGCTTTGCTTTCCTTCCTAATATCCAGCAAGTAGTACCCTGAACACCTAGGGATCAAACCAAGAAAGTAGTCTTTCTCCAAGGAAGTCTACTAAAGCTCTGTTTAGATCATGCAAGGCTTAAAAATAGTCAGATAAGACAAGAATTTCAAAACCTCAGCTTAAGGTTTCTCATGACCTTGGGCCTTGGGCCATCTTTATCTGGTAGACCCTGTTCATTTTTGTTACAAATCCTTCCATTTCCTTTGATCCTCACCTCTCTATCCAGTGGAAAGCCAGAGCACCACCTGACCTGATGTTAGAGTGAGCCACAACAGAGATCTCTCTATTTCTCCAAGTCTTGAATCAAAATCCTTGCTCCAACAGGAGGTAGAATTTCATTCTAGTCTGACAATCTTCCCCCTTGTCATAGAATAAATCCTGTAAGTGTTAATGGTTCAGTATCTTCAAGCCAATGACCCACATAACTTAAGTACTTCCTAATACTTCAAACTGTGTACAAATGTACTTCTTTTACTACCTTTCATGTAATATTATTTCCAGTCAGTGGCCAGCAATCCAGATGTGCTCAACATCAATTTTGCAATATTTAACATAAATTTAATTAACACTACACTGTAACACAAAGGTGTCCTCAGAGGTTAGGACTCTCTTCTCTGTGTTCTGAAGGAGACAGTGTAGTTGAGAAAGAATAAAATAGTGCAGAAAGCTGCTGCCTTGGGAGGAAATGAGAAGGAGTATTCAATGCAACAATGAAAGGCTCAGATTTCTTTGTGCTGTGAGCTATGCTAGTCACAAAGGTTTAAACTACACTCTCTTTGAAACTCACCTGCGCAGTCAGTCCTGAAAGTAACTTGAATTGAAAGCGCGTGGTAAGTCCAAACAATCTTGCTAGGCTGGGTGGCTGAACTATTTAGAATCTGCTGTTCCTAAAATTTACAGCCATGGCTCCTCAAGACTGCTAAAGTAAAAGCTGTGGGATTTATTTTTTCCTTTCTTGCGAAAAAAATGGAAGATGCAGTATGACACAGAATCTGGAGCTTCAGCTAAAATATGAGAAAGGAGTCAATCTAAGTTTTCCCATTCACCTTTCTTCTGTAAAGCTAGTACTTAAAGCATTTCCTTGCTGATTTTCAAAAATGGAGTAGTTCATTATCCAAACTACTGCACTTGCTTGAGAAAATGTGCTACTTACTCAGTGTCATGGGTTCAGCAGCAGCAGTCGTTTTTCTTCTTTAAGTAGTAGCTGGTGTTGCACTGTGTTTTGGATTTTCGGCTTGGGAACAGCACTGATAACACCAGTATTTATAGTTGCAGTTTAGAATATTTTGGTTTGACCAAGGACTTTCTTAGTCTCATGCTCTGCCAGGGAAGAGGGGAAGCCAGGAGGAAGCAGAGACAGGGCACGTGACCCAAACTGACCAAAGAGGTATTCCATACCACAGTACGTCATGCCCAGTTTTACATCTGGGAACAGGGACCTGGAAGAGGTGTGTTCACAGCTCAATTGTCGAGTGGTGAGCAGCTCTGTCCTCTTCCCTTGTCTTTCTCTGGTCATTGTTGCTATTGGTGGTAGCAGCAGTGATTTGTGTTATACCTTAGCTACTGAACAGTTCTTATCTCAACCCGTGGGAGTTGCATTCTCTCGGTTCTTCTTCACATTTCCCCTCCCCTTGAAGTGGGGGGGAGAAGGTGGGAGGAGTGAGTGGGCAGGCAAATTGATTTGCGCCTGAAACCACAACGCTCAGCCTCAACACAACCAGTCGGAGTGGCAGCCACTTCACATCCCTGGTTATCCTGGGTTCAGCAGTAGCAGCCATTTTTCTCCTTCTTAGTAGCTGGTACAGTGCTGTGCTTTTGACTTTCAGTCTGGGAACAACACTGATAGCACCAATGTTTTTAGTTACTGCTCAAATGCTTAGTCTGACCAAGGACTTTCAGAGTCTCACGCTCTGCCAGGGAGGAGGGGAAGCCAGGAGGAAGCAGAGACAGGACACCTGACCCAAACTAACCAAAGAGGTATTCTATACCACAGCATGTCATGATCAGGATGTAAAAACTGGGGGGCAATAACTCAGAAGTGCTAGATCACTGCTCAGGTAGGGCTGGTTATTGGTTGCGGGTGGTGAGCTATTGTATCCTCTTCCCTTGTTATTTGCCTTCTCATTATTATTATTGGTGGTAGCAGCAGTGGTTTGTGCTATATATTAGTTACTGGACTGTTCTTATCTCAACCCATGGGAGTTACATTCTTTTGATTCTCCTCCCCATCCCCCCGGGAGCAGAAGAGAAGAAAGAGGGGGGAGTGAGTGAGCGAACTGTGTGAGCTTAAACCACGACACTGGTATAGCAGTTGAAACAAGCTGAGTCAAATTGAATAAGATGGTAGCTTTTCTGGTCTTAGCACTTCAGCTGTGGCTGGGAGATATGAAATATATCTGATGCTGTTGCAACAGACTGTGAACAGAAACAAGATTACCAGGATTAACATAACACTGTTTTTTTTCCCCGCAAAGTGAAAATTCTTATTACAAAGTGAAATGTTTTCTTTCTGTTCAAATATTTACTAAAGACTTCACAAATTACAAAACTTGATTTTTTACTGATTGCATGATTCCCAGGGAATAGAAACTGATCATAAAATGGGCTTAAAGAAGATGACATACTTTATGATGAATGCATCTATAACCATTTCATGTTTATGAAAAACACTATGTTTCTTTCACTGCAGTAAAACACTGGAAAAAAACCTCTTTGTAAGAACAAGTTTTTTTTTTGTTTCAGTAGAAGAAATTATAAATTCTGTTGATCATTTAAATTCATGTATAAATGCTTACAGCTTTATTAAAACTAAACTGAAAAGTAATCAGGAACACCATAAGCCAGAAATGTCATAAACCAGAAAAAAATCTCTCCCAACCCCCGCACCTGCTTATATTCAATATCTCTCTAAGCTTCATTCAGTAGAATAGAACACTTGCACAAAAGAAAGAGCGTAACACAAGATGTGAGTAGCGTTCTTATCTATTCTAACTCAGAAATAAGGGCATAAGTGTAGAGGACAGGCCATAGGCAAGAGCCTCAATCATTGCAATGCACTGCAAATTATATCATGTAGCATATGCTTAAGGTGACAGAGACAGCCCTACCCTGATGATATTTAATGATACAGGAGCCCTCCCAAGAAGGACGGGTCCCTCTTCCTCTCCATTCTGTGAAAGGTTAGCAGCTTCCCTCAGCAAATTACTCCTTTGTATTCAACAGGCTTTTTTGCATATTTAATAAAAAATGCTCTGAATGAAAATGAAACATATTAAGTTTACTAAATAAATTTGCTAAATTTGCCCTGAAGTTTGACCTGAATATTCTCTTAAAATTTGGTTCATGTGCCAAAGGATAAACCCAACTATTCATACTTCTTTACTGAAAGCACTTCTGTCGTCACACTAATTATATAATCACAGAATTATTTGGCTTGGAAGGGGTTTAAAGATCATTTAGTTCCACACCCCCACCATGGGTAGGTGGAACTTCCACTAGACCGAGTTCCTCAAGACCCCACTCAACTTCCTAAAAATAGAAAGCATGTATCTTCTACCTCAGTTCCAAAGACCTGACATAACCCCCACATTTCATGAGAAATATGCACACCTTTAATTTCTATGTGACCCCCAAGATAACAAGATACATGTCTC
Source organism: Forpus xanthops (assembly GCA_032466535.1). Classification (NCBI taxonomy): domain Eukaryota; kingdom Metazoa; phylum Chordata; class Aves; order Psittaciformes; family Psittacidae; genus Forpus; species Forpus xanthops. The sequence continues at coordinate 30,040 of JASSUY010038948.1, forward strand.
ACACAGTGCCATAGTACTGTTTATTTATAATTCACAGAATTTCAGCCCAGTTACCAAACACGACCATCAGACAACAGTTACTCACCCCTGACCTCTCAGATCTCAGTTCCCTCCTTACAGAGCCATGAACCCACTCAGACCCTCTGCTATATTTTCTTTTTTTTTTTTTTTCCACCCCCATCTTTTTGTTTCCATCTCAGCACTATCCCTTGAAGCTTCTCACAACATAGTGTCCATCATGGAGATGGAACTGCACAGCCAGAGCAGAACCTCAAACCACAGAACCATAGAGCTGGACCTTCACAGGCATTTACCAGAACTTTTTAAAGACATGTCAAAAAGCAACTAATTTTTAACTAAATAGCATGAGCTAAAAGGAAATGCATATTTTATACCCTTCACATTTTCTTTCACTTCTATTAGCCCACCCTCTTCTCTCCTGATCCTAACTTCCTCCTCCTACCTTAATTTGTTCCTATATTTAACACAGTTTGATTATAACCAGCACACTCAGTCCTACTGAGACCAGATACTCTCTGTCAGATTTGATGAAGGCAGATTTGATAAAGGGCTTATGTACCCAAAAATCTGTCCAGATTTTGGGAGTGCGTCTGTTCATCCAACAATGTCTATCAGATCATCTTACAAATCTCACCTCTTTTACATTATCCTGTCATAGTGTGCAATATGTAAACAAGAGATATGGGCAGGAACCAAAAACTTCCTTTGCCTCCCACTGTTGTAGGGAGAGAAACTTCTCATCTCTTCTCTACCACGCTCTGCTTCATAGTGACCAGCTGCAATGAATAAGAGAGCATTTCTTCCATGGCATATTTAAGACATAAAGTAGGACACATTATTTTGAACATGTTCTGATTAGGACATGGATACCATTTCCTGTTTTACAGATAGGTGCTCAGGTCCCAAGACTGTTACCCATCTATGAGATGAGTAACTATAAGAAGCAGCAGAAGGCCCAGTTTGTGACCAGGGAATTTTTAATTGGACTCTGTCTCCACAGACAGGCTTTTTGAGTTTTATTTTTTCACAGTTCTTTGATATAAGTTCCTCATGCATGTGTAAGTCTTGATGCATGTGCCAACACTTGTGTTAAACTTATGCCTTGGCTGAGATGCCCTCAGCTTCAATCATGGCAGGGGGACTTGTTTATCAAGTTGTAAGTAATGAGAAATCAGTTCCATCCATCCCTGTGTATGGGAATTTTGGGCAGCATCCTTGCATATGCAACATCTCACTGCCTGAGCTTGTCAGTGTCATGTTTGTTTTCCTGTAAAGCAGTTTATTGGGTGCTTAGAATTTCAATTAGTCATTAACTGTCTTTTCAACTCACTGTCTTTCACAAACACTTCAGTAACCTTTATGATTGTGCTAAATAGTAGGAAAGTTTTGTCTCTCAGTGAACAGCTGTGAAAGAATAAGTATTTTGTATGCCTGTTATGCTGTCAAGAAGCTATGTACTGATCAGGGCAATTGAGGTGGATTAAGGGGTTTAGATTACAAACATTTACTGAAACACACAGTTCCAGCCACAGAAATTAAATTGAACTGAACCCGAGACTGCAGAATCAGGGACTGAATTGTCGGGACTATTTATATAAATTATATTCTTAATTATAGCCAAAAAGCTATCTATTAATAAGTGCACAGGGTGCATCTCCCTACAACTGTGATCTACTATTGGCAGTTCTCACAGCCTGAATCGCAGGTGTCTCAATATTTGGTATTCCTTTGAAAGCTGGAGTCCTAGTATGAGAACTGCTTCCATAAAGACAATGCTCAAATAGTGTCTAGAGTTTAGAGTTAAAAAATAAATAAAAAGATAAAAATATAAACACAAGCATTAAAAAGATTGCAAATTAATCAAATTCAAAATGAAAAAAGAAGTAGTATTTTGAAACCAACCTCAGGATTTTGGTGTTAAATTTCCAGTGTCGTCAGAAATTAAAAAATCATCTGCCCTATTTTCAGTTTGCTCTAATCTGTCATTCTGTAGGATTATGAAAAAGTACCTCATTTTAAGGGGTATCCTTGAAAGTCAGGCTTATTCAAGCTTAAGTTTTCTACCTTAGTAATCAAGGACTTCCTATACCCCTGAGTGTCTTCAGGGAATTTAGTGCTTCCAAGTTAAAACAGATTCCAGAAATATCAGAGAAATCAAGAATGGATGAAAAGTTTGCTTTTTTTTTTTTTTTTTTTTTTGATTTGTTATTCCTGCCATTGTCCATTAAGATTTGAATAAAAAATGAACAAAAAATTAGATATTTTAAATATGCAAATGTCTGCTTCTTCCACTGTCAGAGAAAGAAACCTAGGAACCCAAGGAGTGATAAACAGTAAGAAGGAAAGAATTTCTGTGTTTTCTGGATATATCTGCAACTAGATAACTGGGTGCTTGTTTTTTAAGCAAGCATGCTTAATTGTATTTGGGTTATGATCCCACATTTGTCAAATAAAATGTGAATTCATTAGCTGAAGGACAGCTTTTTGTACTACGTAAGCTGGGGAAGATTCAAAAAAACTAATTCTGCATTCTATAATTCCCAGGGATTTATAGGGGAAAAAGATATCTAAATAATGAGAATTAAATTACCACACTTGGAATTGCCATCTGAGTTTCTATCTCATACGATCAGAAAGACTTTGGAAAAAAGCAGGCAGCTTATCTCAGTCTTCAGAACTCTTACTTCATTTGCATAAACAAACATTCACATAAGCAAACACTAAACCAAACCCCCATACTCATGTAGGACCCCTTTTCCAGAGCTTCTTGTAGCTGCTCTTCGTCTATGGGTCTCATGAGACAGAAAGAACAGCCAACAGACATATAGTCCATTGCTTGTTCTGAAAAACTTTGGGTTTGGATATTATGCAATTTTTGGTTCATGTAGATTTATATAACAATAACAAAGTAAAGCAAATAGATTCTTTGGGATCACTTTGATTTCCAGTACAGGCATCCAGTAGGCTTTTATCATTCGTATCTCTTCTTATCATGTTGATGCTAGAGAAGGGAAGGTAATTCAGTGCTTACGCTGCCTGTACAAATGTCACCAGGATGTCAGAAAAGCTTCAAGCTGTAGGATTGTGCAAAGGAGAGATCAGGAGATAAAGATGTCAATCTTTTTTCAATGTGCATATGATTACGCCTGCAGTTCTTCTGTGAGAGAAGTTATTCAGAAGGATTTTCTTTTTTAGCACCATAGCAATGGGGTTTTCTTGAAAAATAAAACTCCCTTTGGAGGACTATGGAAGGATGGGCACTTTTTGACAAGAAACATGATTTATGTTCAAAATTAGGATGTGATTTCCAACGCTGAAATATGCAGGTGGATCTGTTTGGCTTCTAGAGAGAAAGAGGGGAACAAATGAGACACAGATAAGGATTGATTGTGTTGAAAGCATGTCCCTCATAAAATAAAAAAAAAAACTGCAAGAGAGAAGGGGAATTACTTTCACTGAGAAAAATACAGATGTAAGATGTAGCACACCTTTAAGTTACAACTTGTACCATATGTCACATGGCCGTTACTACATTTCTTCAAGTATTTATTTACAACCATTTGCTGTGAAAAGTAGGAAGGATCCACAAAAGCCTCAAAAAGCTTAAAAAAAATCTCAAAAAGTTAACAGACATAAATAAGCCACCCAAAATTAGTAAGTATTTAAAATTAATCTTGTATTAATGTTTAGTGAATTTAAGCTCCCCAGATTGAAATAAAGACCAACAACATGCTTCAGGTCTTTTTACTGAAATGGTTATTTCCAAGGCATCTATCAAAGAACAATAGTTTTAAACATAACATTAGAGCAGCCCTAAAAACACTATTCAAAATGTAGTTTTAAGTGATTAATTTTTCCAGACTAAGCCACCATTCCACTAAATTTTAATAAGTAATCATCTGATAACTCCCGCAGTCTTGTAAGCAAATAAATCATTAGAATTCCCTTCAATACTTCTAATGTTACATTTCTGAATTGTATTATTAATCTTTAAGCATGCATAGTGAAATTTATTCACCAAAAGTCCTCAAAAACATCCATGTTTCACAATTTTATGTTCTAAAAGCAATTTCAGTTCTGCTAAATCTCATGAAATTATCAGAAGTCCTATAATTATTTTTTTATCACACAAACTTCTTTAGGAATAACAGTAGGTAAAGGATATACCTATAAAGTAATATTGCATCAGAGCCAAGGGACCCCAAGCACTTCCAAGCTCCCACACTTTGGAAGCACAGCATAGATTCAGATGTCAGGATGAGACCTGTGGATCAATCATTCCCCTCCTACCTATTCAAGACCTGGTTCTAGTCTCAAATCCAAGGTCTCTCTGTCTTACTCAATGTTTCCTCATGTTTTTGAAGATGAGGAAGTCTTGACATATGTATCATTATATTTAATGAGGCATTAAACCTCAGAAAAATTTTAAACAGTCATCCCACCCACAAAGGAAAATCTCTCAAGTTTTTGGAGAAGATGGCTAGTCCTAGGTCAGATATATAAAATACCTTGGTGAGATGTGGAGACTTTGTGCTAATTCCCTTTATCCAAAAGTTATACCATATAACTTGTTTAGCATTGATTTTTAAAGCTTAATTCAGAGTACTATCCTGGTGAAATTGAGCTGGTTCTTCTACAGTCAGGCAGCTGACTATCGACATAAACTTCTTAATTTCCAAAGGCAGTTCGGCTATCAAGTACAGAAAGATGAGTATGTGAGGACATATGTTATATCATCCAGGAACAGATTTAATTAATTTTTCTCTGAATTCTTAAAAGCATTTCTTGCACTTAAATGTACTGTAACAGCTAACAAGTATTCATTCAGTTAAATGAATATCCAATTTCTTCAGCTGACATAGACAAGGTCAGATGAAAGACAGAAGCTCTGCTGAATAAGTAATGATGAAAGTTTGTGTCCTGAGAAAGATAACTGATAAACTACAGATAATTGAAAAGAGACACTTATCAAGCACAGATCGTGGTTACTTGTGTAGGCAGTGGGGAAGGTTCTACTTTGTAGGCATACTTGTGCAGTTCAATTTAGCGTCATACATAAGCACCCAAGCTCTGAATTAGCACCCAAATAACCAAGTGAGAATTCTGTTGCATCAGGACTGTGCTGAATAGAGGTTAATTAACCTTGCTATTCAGCAAAACTAATTTACTCTGGAAGAACACTAAATTGCCCCTGGCCCCTGGGGGGGGGGGGGCGAGCTTTGCAGCACACGGCACCACCAGACATTCCAGCTCACATAGACCTGGCTCAGGGATCATTTACAGTAACACAGACTACAGCCCTCTCCTGTAATAAAGCAGAGCTCTTATAGATTATTATGTTGATGTCACTTTGCAGCATAGAGAAGATATAGGATAATATCCTGCAGAGAGAAGCTCTGGCCTCACTAAAGGTAGAGTTGAGCAACTCACTCACTTGAACTGGGCCAGAATTTCCCTTTCCTTATAGTGAGTCCTAAGCTCAGCATCAGCTACTTTTATAGTCATTAGACTTTGCCTCTGAATTCACTCCAGCTGGAACATTCTGCTTAATATACATATGGATCATCTCAGTCACATCTGAAGTTCTCTGACTGTTTAGGTTGAGAGGCCACACCATCCATTTCTTTCTTATGACATCTCAAGGCTGGCTTTCAGACAAGAAATAAAAGGAAAATTCTTCAAAAGAAACTGCAAATAAAAGATAGATGAAGAGAATGAAAATGTAGCCCTGGCTGAAATGCAACTGAGGCAGTGCAAGTTGGCATCTGTATGTTTTGAAAAAGTGTCAGGGTAACCACAAGCAGTGGTGCTCCTTATTGAGCTTCCTTGAATGTTGAACTTCCATCAGCAAAGTACAATTTATACCACTACTCTTTCATTTTCTCTCTGCATTATATATGTTTATATATTAACCTATAGTTAATATATAGCTGATGGACAGAGTCAGGCCTCTGTATTTTTTTCTCTTTTCAAAGTATTACTTTTTCTCATGCTTATGGGACAAAGTCCAAAAGTCAGCAGTACTTTATCTTCTCCTTTTGTTTGCCTTATTGTATGCTTGCATACTTCAACTGCCAAACTGTATTTAGCCCTCACAGACTATCCCCATTCTTTACTCTCATCAGTAATTTTTTTATTTTTTTTTTGCTTAAACTTTTTTATCAGTCTTCCCTCAACCCATAAATTTTTATCTTTTCTACCGTTTAAAATTGTACTGGAAGGGCCAATATTTTCCCATGTACTGCTTAACATCAATATCCAGTTCCTTCTAACTCCTTCCCTGATATCAAAGAGGTCTGCCAACTTCCCATTCGATCTTTAAGAAATAATTATTCTAGTAGATATTTATTTAATCCTCTCAGACAAAATTTTTTGCTGTACAGTTTACTGTCTCCATAAACTCATATGGCAGGGGGAAAGCAACTCAGACTCTCAGGTATAAAGAGCACTTTGATTTAAAAAATAGTCTTTGAGTTGAGGGTGCTAGTGCCAGGAAAGGAAGTGATGATAAATTAAAATGTAGAAGATCAAAAGGTTATTTAATGTAGTTGTCTAGGCTTATATTCTTGCAACTACTTTTTACATATAGAGAAGTTTATCAGAGACAATGGCTTAAGAATCTTATTTACCAAATAAAAAAAAATGTGGTTAAAGCTGAGACCTAACAGGCACACTGAAAATCTGACTTTCCATACACATCACCCAGGTGCAGGGTTTTTTCTTTTTCATAAGTCAGTTGTCAATAGCACCACCGTCTGCAACTTCTGTGCCTCAGGTGAAGGCTGTTCACAAGCAGGCTGTGAGGCAAGCAAGAAGCCTGCTCCCATCTTTAGGTGTTTGCTTCATAGTCCAGTATTCAGAAATTTTTAACATTTATAGCAGCCATGTTGTGATTGAAAATTCAGGGTTTCTTGTTACCTCTTAGAGGTCTCATATGCATACGTGATGTGCTCAACTGAGACTTGTGAATGCAGCCAGAAACATAAACATATAAGTAATAATAGAAATTTGCCAAGGTGTATTTCAAAAAGGTTTTGCTGGCATTTTCAAAATGTCAACTATTTCCCACACTAGGAAGTACACAGTCAGGTATTCCTTGTTCAATAAAATGGGCAAAATAAAAAAATCTATAATTTATGAATCAAAACATTACTGTTTCTTTTTGCCTAGAGTCTTTGTAGACGAAAATCTGCATTTAATCATGAGAAATGACTGAGCAACCTCAAAACTTAAAAGAATGATTAATTCAAAAAAATTGGGTTTACAATGGTTTGATCTGTCCAGTGGCCTGAAAAATTGAAACTTCTTAAAATAAAACTGAGCTCAAGTGTTAAGAAAACCAACTTCATATCAATTTTTTTCTTAATATAAATAATGAAAATGTCATAAGCCTCTAATTAATGTTTCCAGTCAAAAAATAAAGAACATCTGAAAATCCATTTTATGTTTACCTTCTCCCCCAGTAGCCTAACCTCCGAACACAAACAGCAGAATACAAACCGCAGAACAGCAAAAGCTCATATAATGCCATGTCTAGAGGAGTTACCAGGTACACTGATTCAATTATCATCTCTTTGAGTACTTAGTCTTTATTTAGAGATTTTTTTTTTTCTATGTGCTTCTCATGTGCTTAAAAATTTAACAGGTAGTGTTTCAAAGCAGAAGTTGTCCAAAGATGTTACAAAGCTGGCTAGGCTATGCATTCATTCTATAAATTGCCATAACCCCTTTTGCTGTCTTTACCATGCTTAGAAAAGCCTTTTGATTTGTGGGTAGTGTTTCATGCACTAAACATTAATGAAATGGAAAATTAAATTACTCCAACCAGTGAAAATGTCGATTGTTTGTTACAAAGATGCATAAGCAATGCTGAAAAAAGCAGCAGATCTATTATTTACAAAACTGATCACAGCATCTGAAATATAAATCCACTATTCATCTCTGATATATATTTTGGTAAAGTGACAGCAGCTGATTTAATATTGATAGTTTAATGTACATTCTTATGCCATTTTCTGAAAAATAATAAAAATATACAGACTAGTTATTTTCTGCAAGAGATACCAACACATGCATATGAAGAACTTGTTCATTGTCCTCTACATTCATCTGCTACTTCTCTTTCATCCTAGTAAAACCAATCTATTTCACTACAGATTTTACTATTTTATAATAGCCTAGAAAATTCATTCATTTCTTTTGTTCCTCCAATCTTATCTTAAGGAAACATAATTGTGCCTCTGTTTGAAACATCATTTTTAACTTATCAAAAGCCCTTCACTGCCCATTCAGCTGTCCTTAAAACATTTTTCAATGCTGTACCTAGAGATGAACAAAACAAGAATCAGATTGATAAGAGTTAGAGAAGTGACCTGTACTCAAAGAGTACCCATCAGGTCCAGATACAGATTTTTTCAAATATGGGGGAATGTCTAGCATGTGACGTCAAGTCTAACAGTTCAGCTTAGTCCATTCATAATGATTAGTTATCCTGTAACACTTGGTACTACTAAGAAATTGCATTCTTAACAGCACATTAAATGCTTTCCATTAAGTTCAGAGAATATAACCTAGATGTTTGGTTAAATAAATCAAACATCATGTGTTAGATATGTTATGAAGTAACCTTTTGCACTGCATCAAAATATGTACCAAAACTCTGGCTGGTTTGATGCCACATATGTCGGCAAGTAATAAGGTTCTGAAAGCAATTCACTGAAAAAATAAGTGTCTCACTCACCAGGAAGGCGTGAGTCATTTTGCCATGGTTTCTCCTGTGTTCAGACAATGCATTTAGGAAACACGAGTTACCTCTCTATGAACTTGTCTGACCTAAAGTATTGTAGATGGTCATCACAGTGTCATAAGTTGTCGTGGTTTAAGCCCAGCCAGCAACCAAGAACCACTTAGCTGCTTGCTTACTCCCCCTTCGTCCCCACCTGCTTCCAGAGGGATGGGGAAGAGAATCAAAAGAATGTAACTCCCACGGGTTGAGATAAGAACAGTCCAGTAACTAAGGTGAAACACAAACCACTGCTGCTACCACCAATAATAATAATGATAAGGGAAATAAGTGAAAAGAACACAACTGCGGGAGGAAGAAAAATGAGGGAGTGAGAGAGTGAGAGCTATAGAGGCTTAAATCATGACAGCATGACAGGCTATAGCATGGAATACCTCTTTGGTTAGTTTGGGTCAGGTGTCCTCTCTCTGCTTCCTCCCGGCTTCCCCTCCTCCCTGGCAGAGCTTGAGACTCAGAAAGTCCTTGGTCAGACTAAGCATTACTGAGCAACAACTAAAAACATTGATGCTATCGGTGTTGTTCCCAGACTGAAAGTCAAAATCACAGCACTGCACCAGCTACTAAGGAGAAAAATAGCTGCTACTGCTGAACCCAGGACACATACGTGAAAAACGCAATTTGGAGTCTCTCCATCAAAGCACTGAAACAGCAGCTGAAAACATTCTTATAATTACCTAATGATAAAACAGTGTTGCTATTTACTTTGGAGACTTCTTCCAGTCAGGCTAGAGCAAAGAAATGTAGAGAGGCATCATAAGCGATAGCTTTGAAACAATTGAAGAGTAAGAGACATGCTTCAAAAAATGAGGTATTTCAAATCACAATTTTACTTGCAAGATTACTCTTACCTACTTCTTTTCCATGTGTACTACTCAGAAAATAATTTTGTCAATCTGTATTTCTGGATAGTGTTGATAGATTTCATTTCTGGAACGGAAAAGTAACACCAAGCACTGGCATATCATCTGTGGCCTGCCTATTGAGGCTGCTCTCAGGTCTGGAATATTTCAGCAGTATATATTGACGTTGGAGAAACCGGTGTTGGTGACAAATAATTTACGAAGTTCTGTGTTATATCTAAAAGGGAATGCCAGAAGTTCAGGTCAGATTTTGCTGAATTCAAGTTCTGATGGAACATTTGGCCTACATTTTTGGTTCAGGAGATTTACCCTTCATCTTGTCTTAAGATTTACATAGTATTGTCAGTGTCACACATGTGACGGGTGAGAGTCAGATCTCTGAAAATAATGGAAAAAAACTTTAATATCAGGAGAATTTTTACTCAGAAAAACTGCTTTCAAATACTAATGGTAGGTTGTAAGCCTCTAGGATGGCCATAGCTCATGTTTTTCAGCTTTTTTCTCTGCAATCACAGGAGAGAGAAATGTACTTTCAATGTACAAAGGTGACCTTCCCACCCAGACCTATATATCTAGAGCTGCAGCTTTCAAAGGAATCTCAAATACAAAACATTCTGTAGAAAATGAAAAAATAATACCAAGTACAAAAATCTATAAGTAAATAACAACTGTATTTATAAGGACTCTATTTATTTTACCAATTGTTTTTTCATTAGGTAACACGGGGAATCTAACAAAGATGAGTTTCCATTGTATTGCATGTCGTAATTTAAGAGTACAAAAGCAATAGAAAGAGTTGCAAAAGAGGTGATTTTCCTTGTTGTTTAATGAATAAAAATACTCCAAACTAAAGTTCTGCTACCACTTTGAGAAGGTTTTCTCCTTTTTCATTGCATGCCTCCATAACCCAAGGGAAATATTCATTTACTTAGTATCATATTGAAAAAAATCTTGTTGTAGGCAAATGGGGAGGCACCGCATATGCACACTGAAAATGCATTGCCAGTTCAGCTAAACAATTTAACAGCTTTATAATCCATGTGTTCCAATTAACACAGGAAAGCTTCATTAATAACACAAGAAAAATGCTGTAGAAAAAAAATGGTTTTCTATAAAGTAACCCTTTTCTCTGGCATGTGTTTGCCTTTCCCATGTCCCTTTGAGTCCTAAGGTCAATGGTTTCAGACCTCTTGAGAGGCTTTCAAGGGGAATAGAGTGAATGGATGTTGTATGCACAATAACCACCAGTATCATCAGTGATTCACTAGGAGGAGAGAATTGATGTTCATGGTGGGGATCCCAAAGGTCCACTTGAAGTTATCTTTTTATTCTTTTTGTCATAGTCATTCTCTTTACTTCCCAGATGAAGTTTGAAAGATGCCTTCTCAGCCTTTTTATCCCAAGGAGCTGTTGTTCATTACACGCTGGTTTTCTAGGGTTCTTTGGCACTTACTACATACAGTTTTGCACTGCTCAAACTACAACAGATCAGAGAGTAGTCACTGACCACTGTATGGCTGTTAAACCAAGCTACAATTAGCTCAGGCCAAGCACTTACTGAGCTAGCACAACTAACTCATGCCTTTATATTAATCATGTTTAGGCACATATTACCTTCTCATTATTCTTTATTCCTTTCACTTATATTTTTAAATGAACTTGAGTTTTCTGAATGAGTAAAACTGCAGAGAAGGAAAATAAGTCCATACTTATCATGGATTCAGCAGCAGCAGTCTTTTTCTCCTTTAAGTAGTAACTGGTGCAGCACTATGGTTTTTGATTTTCGGCTTGGGAACAGTGCTGATAACACCAGTGTTTATAGTTATGGCTTAGAATGTTTAGGCTGGCAGAGGACTTTCTGAGTTTCATGCTCTGCCAAGGAGGAGGGGAAGCCAGGCGGAAGCAGAGACAGGGCACTTGACCCAAACTGACCAAAGAGGTATTCCATACAACAGCACATCATGCCCAGGATGTGAAACGGAGAGCAGAGACCCGGAAGGGTGTTGATGAAGGGAGGGGTATGCACGGTATGTTCGGGACTTGGTATCAGGTGATGGCATGAACTGCATAGTCAAGCTTGGTATCAGGTGATGGGGGGGCACTGTGTGGCATGGCTTTGTATCAGGTGACGTTTTGTTATATTCTCTTTCCTTGTATTTTCTCTTGTATTATTATTGACGGTAGCAGTAGTGATTTGTGTTATACCTTAGCTACTAAACTGTTCTTATCTCAACCTGTGGGAGTTGCATTTTGATTCTCTTTCCCATCTCCCTGGGAATGGGGAAGAAAGACGGGGGAGTGAGTGAGCAGAACTGTTTGAGAGCCTCAAACCACAACAAGGCAGAAGCTACTAAAGGCAATACTAATAAAGCAGAAGCTATTTCAGCAGATTCCCATTACAGAAAGTGGACCTAAAGGAATATTTTACACAGTGAGTTTTTTCCCCCACGAAGTGTCACTGCTGCTCAAATGGTTAAAGAATAAATAATAATAATTGGACCATATATTAGCAGGTAGAGGTAGCAATCAGCAGATAGAAATATGCTGCTTATGCAAATCCATCTGCATTTAAGTACACAGTCTGTATCAGTATCACTAAATGGCTACATTAATCAGACAAATGTTATTCAATTGACAATCTCCTATCTCCACGGTCACTTCTTTCTTTTTGCTCTCTTGTTATCAGACACTATGCCACATCCACTTTTTTTTCTTCTCACATTGCTTTAGAAGAAAAACTAAGAATGAAATTGCCACTGCAGACTCCTCCTGAGAAAGCTTGAAGTTCTCTCTGATTCAGGATGAGGAGATGATACGTTACTATATCAAGCTAAGCTCTGGAAGAGAAGTTTTGTGATTCTATGCCAAGTAAAGCAGTGGGACAGCTGAGAACATGAGCTGGCTTTAAATGTCTTTCATTGACTTGTTCAAGTAGCTTTACATCTTTACCTTTTCTGGCTGATTTTTTTTTTTTTTTTATTTAAAAACCTGTAAGTTTTTGCAGGTCTTAATCCTCCAGTACCACTTCATCTATATGCTTTGAATTTCTGCCCTTTTCTATCTTCTTTAAGAATAATTTTTTTCTTTCTCAACATTTATTTCTACTTATCCTCTACAGTTGTTTTTGCAGGTTCCATCTGCTTTTGCCTTACAATAGTTTTCTAGTATTTGTCTCAGCTCTCTCTCTTCCAAATTTCCATTCACCAGGTATCATGAAGCAGTGACCATGAGCATTTCCTATGCAACCTAATGAAAAATAAACACTATGTATAGTGAGCATTTATTAATGGCTTTTTTCTGTCCTTACCAGAGGACTTCAGCTTGCAATATTTTTTTTCCCTCTTTCTACATTTTAATAAAAAAAAGTTAAAAAAATGTAAGTTTTCAAAAATTCATTTTCAAAAGTATCTTCATCAAGAATAAGTCCCTTAACATCACACAGAAGTGTTCTCAGATACCCTTTAGCAAAATAACTTTATTGCAGACATATGCTTAAAGCAGGTCTCCTCATGCTACAGTGGAAGGACTGATGAGCCTGTGAGAGCCTCAGTATAAGAGGTCATAGTTGCAGGTCATGCTATCTGGAAAATAATGTCCTTTGCAAGGAAACTTTGAAATATTTTGTGAGTTAAAGAGATAATTCAAAAGGTTGGTTGGACTTTTTATATTCACTTTATAAGTGCAGTTATCTCACTACTTGTACATGGAGACCTAATCTGTTTTAGTTCTATTGGCTTTAGGGGATTATAAACGCAGTCTTCAGGAGAGATTGATAGGAAGATGAGGCTTGTGAGATAACTTGTTCCTCTGGTAAGAAGTGCACAACACAGCACACTATGGTAATTGGGAAGAAAGGCATAGTGGAACTGTGTAACTCTTAATTCCCCTTAGCTATGCCTGGCTTTGGTTCCCCAGGTTCTCCACATACAGAAAAATCTGTTGTGTTGAAATGTGAAAGCAATATTGGAAGGTGACTACAGTGTGCATGCAGATTGATAAGTTATTGAGGTCAGCAAAATGTAAGAATTAGCTTCAACATGGTCTATGCAGATTTTTTTTCAATAAGCTTTAAAGTCTAACAATTAGATAAGGATATTTTAAGAAAAAAAAAAAAAAGGAAAAGCAAGCACTTGTTATAGGTGTTCAGCAGCAGGCACTGTCAGTCTAGGATTGCCAGAACTACTCAATCTGTCATGACTAAAAATAGAAAATTTGTACAAATAGGAAGATGAAGGAGAAAGATTTGCTCTTTGCCAGAAAGGTGTATGCAGTCTATGCATTTCAGGACTCCTCTAAACTTGTCTCTTTGGTATGGGACTCCATATCTCCAGTTTACTCTTCAGGTTGCTAATCATGATATATACTAACACCAGCCTGGACACTGGTTTAAAAATCTCAGACAACTGTCCTAACTTACCTATGCTAATTAAAGCTTATCACACCATAACTTGTGACTACTGCAAAACTAGTCATAGGCATTGTTTCCAGCTCAGTCACTTGGTTACCTGTTAGTCTGCTGCTTTACCTTCTGCTTACCTTTGTCCTCCTTGAATGAGCTTTCTCTCTACCTGTAACCATGACTTACATTGACGATATAGAGACTAAAAATACCTGCTAGTCCAGTGTTACAGAAGTGACAGCTTTATTTGTCCTGTGCCTGACAGTTGCTCTTCTTTTAGAGATACAAATAATATTTATAGTAGCAATTGCAACTGTTAGGGAATATTCCTGAAACATAGTGAAAATGAGCAACTAGAAGGATTTTAAGGAATATATGATTGTGACTTTATATGTCCATTTGGGAACAGGGTACCAGGCAGCTAATGAGATCATTTACAATGAGGGTCTAAAAAATGCAGTGTACAGGAAACGCAGACCTAACGCACTTGGAAATCATAGGAATTATACAGATATTTTCAGATTTCTGTTGTAAACTGCTGGCAAACAGTGTTACCTTAAAACATGGATTTGTCAAACTTTGTAAATTCTCTACAATTAATATTAATCCTTGTTCTCACCTCTTGGTGCTGTATGTATTCTAGGTTTTTATTTATCTTCCTGACTTTCTACTCTATCCTACATTTTAGGCTGTACTTTTATTTCCGCCACACTCTATTATTCCTCTGGCCTCTTTTTTGTCTCTTTTCTCTCTTGGTTTTATTTTTCACTCCCTGGAGATACTCCCAGATCACTTTAGAAATGTAGGTTGCATTTCTGATGTCATTCTTAGAGAAAGAAAAAGAAATTACAACCATAGTGTTGAAGGCTATATATGGAAATCCTCTTACATATCTCTGTAGCAATGCTTTTTCATGATCCTGAGATGCTTGAATATGTATTTGTGGGTAGGGAGAAATGCAAAATTTAGGAAATTATATCTTTCTGGCGTCTTACAATTAGACACAGTTGCTTGCTGATTATAGAGTTGGTGTTGTCTAGCCATCCAGTGGGAACAGATTTCAGAAATGTCACTTAAAAAAAATAAATACACTGAGTTTGGGGTTTAAGATGAATTTATTCCCTCAGCCCTTCATTGGTTAGGCAGTGCTGTGCGCCATGAATCCCCTAATGAGATGCTTCAATCCCTGTAGCTACTGTGAGGAATGCAGATGCCTGTTTCAGTTTCATAGATTCTATTGCAGAGCCTGAAGGAATGAAATTTAGGGCAGTCAGACTCATTCTGTGTTGGATGCCTTTCTAAACAGAAATAGTGTTCAGAGATTGAGTTATACAGGCATTTTTGGTCAGGTAAGGGTCAAATCTTACTGTTAAATGATACAAGAGCATGACGTGAATGGTATGGAATAAGGGGTGGATAATGTCATGGGTTCAGCAGCAGCAGTTATTTTTCTTTAAGTAGTAGCTGGTGAGCACTGTGTTTTGGATTGTTGGCTTGGGAACAGTGCTGATAACACCAGCGTTTATAGTTATGGCTTGGAGTGTTTAGGTTGGCCAAGGACTTTCTGAGTTTCATGCTCTGCCAGGGAGGAAGGAAGCCTGGAAGAAGCCGGGCGGAAGGGGAGACAGGACACCTGACCCGGGCTGACCAAGGAGGTATTCCATACCGC
>JASSUY010038949.1:0-33654 GCA_032466535.1 Forpus xanthops
GGGCCGGGGGCGGCGGGGGCCGCTGGTCTTGCCCCTGCCCGGACCGGACGGGTCCCCGCTCCCCGGCGGCACCGGCTGCCCCCCGCTGCCGGTGAGAGCAGGCGGAGCATCCCCCTGCCCAGGCCGGGCAGCCCCTGACCCCGGCAGGGGCACCTCCTGATCCCGTCCTGGGGAATCCCCTTTCCCAGCCCTGTGCATTCCCTTCCTCCCGTGCTGGGGTGCCCCCCTTATCCCGTCCCCTTCCCAGTGCATTCTCCTCATCCCATCCTGGGGCATTCCCCTTCCCCAATCCTCACCACATTCCCTCCTCCTGGCATTGCTGGGGACCTGCAGCACCCCACGTTTCAGGCCCTAGCACGGCAGCAGGGCTTTCCCTTGTTGCCATTTTCCCCAGTAAATAAAGGCTTTGGGCCATTTGATGCGGGGCAAACCCCAGCGCTGGTGTCACCACCCTGGGACCAAGTGCCCTCTACCAGGGGTGCTCTGCACCCCATGACAAGGGACCACAGCCCTGGGTGTGGAGCCAGCATCATTCCCTGCTTCACCGCCCTGCAGAGCTCCTGAGTGCTGCTGCGGTTGGGACCAACATCCCCCCTCCTCGCACCTATCCACACCACAGGATGAGCTCTTGGCTTCATTTTTTGCCTAATTTCCTTTCTTCCTGCCTCTCTTTGCTTTTTTGTGCTTTTCTGGTTTTTGAGGAGGCTGTCGCTGGCCCTGCAGCCCCCGGGGAGCAAACCCTGCCATGTATTTGCACACCAGACAGAGAAACCAGTCCTGCCTCCTGCATCTTCCCATCCCTGCCTCTACCCGGGGCTCCTGTGCTCCCCAGCCTGCCTTGAGAGGTGCCAACCAGCCCGGGCAGCTGTGCCGGATATTTGGGAGCAGCCAGCCTGGCCTTGGGCTGCTGGATGGGGACCAAAGGGGCACATGGGACCTGCCTGGGTGGGTCTGCACTGCTCGGGGGGCACCCACTTGGCTCCCAGCTCTCAGGGCTGCCCATGCATGGTTCTGGGTGCGGATGGATGCGCCTCTTTCTCTTACATGGGGTGCGGGTTCTTGTTCCTCAGCCACATAAGGAGAAGAGGAGCAAACCCCTAGCACATCCCATAGGTGCTCCTGCAAGCCCCCTGCTGCAGAGGCAGCCCCGATGCTGATGCCATGAGCCAATGCTGAGTGGGGACCTGCCCTTCCCTCCCTCCTCTGCTGCCATCCCTGCTCTGAACCAAACCTCTCCTTTGCAACCTTGTAGGACTCTGGGAAGATCCCATCCCCGCTCACAGCACTCAGGACCCTCGGTGACATCCTGCCTGGAGGCTCTGGAAAGTCTGACGGGTGCCTCAGGCAGCGGCTGGTGGTGATCTCACTTTGGAGGGGGAGGAAACGGGACAGACAAACTCCTTCCAACAAACCTGTTGAGTTACTTTAGAATTCCAGGCTGGCAGCAGAAGCGCTGGATGGAGGCGAGGGGTAGGAAAACGCTGAGCCAGGACACAGTCAGGCCTGACCTTTCCCCACCGCAGCCCTGCCATCCCAGCATGCAGAGAGGAATGGGAGGCCTATTTGAGTCCGTCTGGTTTGTGTGCTGAGCCCTGAAACACAACACTCGTAAGGCACAGGGAGCTGCTGGTGCAGCAGCGAGCCAAAAGGCTTGGCTGTGCTTCATAGCCCTTCTCCCATGCGGGGAGCTGCAGGGTTTTGAGGGCATCTGACCCCTCAAAAAGGCAGGGGATGGATTTTGGACCCCAGGTTCGTGTCGAGCATCCCCATCCCTCCCTATGATGGGGGTTGTTAGGGGAAAAGCAGGCTGTGAGCAGGGCAGCAGCATCCGATACAGCATCCCATGGGGACAATGACACACCAGCCCCGGTGCCGCGTGGCAGCTGAGATAACAGCTGGGCAGGAGCAAAATAGAAGGATGGAAGCAGGGTGTAAAAATGGGTCTGATGCCTGTAAGGGGATGGGTCTGCCTCGGGGGGGATGGTCCAGGCGTGGGAGCAACTGCAGTAACATTGGGTATGCGCCTGTTTTGTGTCACTGTGGCTGAAGGGACAGTCACGGGTGAAGAGGAGCGGCTGTGAATGAGGGCAGAGAGCATTGTAGGGAGCAACCAGCCCGAAATAAAGTGCTTAGTTTTTAAACCAGGGGCTGAAGCAGAGGTGGCTCCAAGCCATGGAATGAATGCTTGGTCATTCCCACCCCAGCTGAACAGGGAGAGGAGTCCCTGCCCCATGCAGCCCTCAGGACCTGGCCCTAATCACCCTCTTTCAGCAGGATCCTCCAAAGCTCCATGGCCATGGTGAGGGCCGGAATCCCACCCCATCCGTGCCCCACTCCGGGTTCAGTTGAGTTCCTGGAGACCGCAGGAACCCTCCCGCTGCCTTCCCACCCCCCTCCCGAGAAAAGCCACAGATTCCTCCTATTTTTAAGGCCCCAGAGATCATCTCAAGCTAAAACCGTCCCAGAGGCTCAGCCGGGAGCCTGGGACCTCGAACCCAGCGGAGGTCCTGCCTTGGGAAGAGCTGGAGCTCCCAGCTCCATGCAAGGAGCATGCAGTGCTCTTTGGGATGGGGGGCATGGCCAAAGGGGGTTTCTCTTACCTGCTTTCCTCGGCTCACTGGCAGGCTGGATGAGGACCCGTTGGATCTTCACCACTTTCCACTCCTGGCTGGGGTTGGTTGTGGGGCTGATTGCTGCAGGGGGCACCTCTGGGGCAGAGCTGGAGCATTCTGGGTGTGCTGCAGGTTCAGTCGCCAAGTCCAGGCTGCTGCCATCCAACACAGGACCCATCGTGTCCCCATTGAGCCCCTCAGGCTTCCCTTCCTGTGGTCCCATCCATCCCTCCTGCTCGACCGGCTCGGAGGCAGGAGCATCCCGGAGCTGACGGCATCTCTGCATCCCACTGCTCCCCATCTCCTGCCAGCAGCCCGTGTCCCCCTGGGTGTCCCCCTCTGCTGTGCCGCAGACACAAGGGTTATGTGCAGCCTGGCTGGGCTGGGTGTGCAGGCAGGGCTGCCGGAGCCTCGCCTTCAGCATCGTTGCTGCTTTCTTTCACTGGCACTTTCAAACCTGCTCTGCATGGCCACGGGGGTGGCTCCTCCCTGGCAGCATCCTTCAGACCATGGGCAGCATCCCAGAGGGAAGGTGGACACGTGCTGGGGGCTTTACTCCTCTTGCAGATATGAGGGCCAGGCAGAAAGCCACGGGAGCAGGCAGCTTTTGGAGATCCAGATGCAGGGATCTGCCCAGGGGGGAGATAGCAGCAAGGAGGATTTTGCAGGAATTTCTCTTTTCCAGGCAGGCAGAGGAGCAGTGTCCAAGGACCTGTGCAATGGGAAGAGGGAGCATTGAGGGTGCTCGAACATGTACTGGTTTCTTCTGGACACAGCCAGTGGGGTGGCCCCGGCTTCCCCAGCCTGGGATCCATGAGGAAGAACCCCTTGAGATACAAACACTCCTTAAAAGCTCATTTGGAAATGCCCCCACCCCAGCGTCCTCATCCATCCATCCTCCTCCTGGAGGCACTCTGTGCCCTGCTCCCTTTGCTTGTGCAGTCTGTGCAGACACCCCAGCTGGTGGCCAGCACGGGGGGCTGGCTGCTGTTTACAAGGTGGGAGCATTCAGGGTTAACCTGATGGCTCCTGCCTCCATCCTGCTGGAAAGCGCAATTCCCAGCATCCAGCTAACAAATCTGTCCCTAGCCATGGAGTGACTCAGGCGGTGCCGGGACAAGCGCAGACAGAGCAGACAGTCCCACTTCCCTTGTGTGGAGCATAAATCCTGCTGAATGACGGCACGCACGGACACAGCCGAGAGGAGAGGTACCAGCTGGGAGACGGGGACGTCATCGCTCCAGGGACAGGATACAGGTTACAGCACATGGGGAAATTCCTGTGCTGTGAGTGCTCCACAGTGTCACCATCCCTGCTCTGTGCGGGGTTGGGATCCAGGGGAGCACCCGCTGGGCATCGCTGCTGATGGGAGACCCATGGAGCACACGGGCCATGCTGGGATTCCCAACACAGCAGGCTGAGAAGAGGTTCTGCTCAACCCAAACTCCTCCCTGAGTTACTGCAAGGTTTCTCACTGTAGCATTCATGTAGTCCTCTTCATCAAGGACTGTAATGACATGGTAAGGGGAAATGGGTTTAAACTTAATCAGGGGAAGTTC
Source organism: Forpus xanthops (assembly GCA_032466535.1). Lineage (NCBI taxonomy): Eukaryota > Metazoa > Chordata > Aves > Psittaciformes > Psittacidae > Forpus > Forpus xanthops. Next base: position 4,172 of record JASSUY010038949.1, read on the forward strand.
AAGTTGGATATAGGGTTGAAGTTCTTTACTGTGAGGGTGATGAAGCACCAGAAGTGGTGAATGACCCCATCCCTGGCAGTGCTCAAGGCCAGGTTGGATGGAGTCTTGGGCTGTATGTCCCGGTGTGAGGCATCCCAGCCCATGGCAGAGGGTTGGAACTGGGTGAGATTTAAGGCCCTTTCCAACCCAAACTGTTCTGTGAGTCTATGGTTCTATGAACAAGAAAACACACCAGGTCCATGCCACAGATTGAGCTCAGGCAGGAACACACCCTGCTGCAAAGCTTTCCCATCCTTGGCAAGGTTATGTTGGAAGCGAAGGCAGTTTGAAAGCAGCTTCGCTGCTGAAGAGGCACTCAGGCACTTTCCAAACACAAAGCTGCATTTTTGGAGCATTCCCAAAGGAAATCTTCTGCCCTTTCAGAAATCCTTCCTCTGCCGCAGTTACTCAGCGCGGATTTGCAGGGAGATCCTGGGGGGAACATTTCAGTGCTCCTCTCTGAAGAAGTAATCTCTCCCTGCTCTTTATGTAATTCCCCGATAGTCGCGGGAAGCCACCCACATCTTTCCTTAGAAACAGGGCAAGTTGTGGAAGCCGGAGGGAGCTGGCTTGTCTCAAATGAGGAACAAGAGAAAGCTGCTGCAGATAGCCCCAGCCCAGCCTGGACCAGCAGCGATGCTCTTGGAGCGGCTCTGCTGCATCCCCACTTCCACCTCCTTACCCCATCCTTAGGGACAAGGTTTCCCAGGCAGCACGATTCCCATCCATCCTACATCAGAACCGCACTGTCAGCTTGCTGGGTGAGCCTGCGCACCCCAAACATCACCTTCCACAGCCGCCCCTATCCGTTTCGGGAGCACTTCCTGCAGATGGGCATATCCCAGGGGAGGACACCCAGGATCCCGGCATTCCCTGGGTAACCCCCTCCTCGGAGAGGGGGAGCAGCGGTGTTCCCTGAGGATGCACTGCAGGGATGGGGCCTCCCACGCTGCTGGAATATGGAATCACACGTCTGCTGCCTCCCTGGGGCCAGTCTGAGCCTGGCGCTGCAGCGGGGAATGAGTAGGGAATGAGTAGGGAATGAGTAGGGGAGTGAGTAGGGGGATGAGCAGAGGAATGAGTAGGGGAATCAGTAGGGGAATGAGTAGGGGAATGAGTAGGGGAATGAGTAGGAGAATGAGTAGCCGCCTTCCCCCCAGGACATGGCTCCACAAGCAGCAGAGGAAGGGAATATTTATGAGTAACAGGCACCTGTGGCAGAAGCTGCAGGGCCGATCCTGTCTGCTCTACAACCCGACAGGTAGGATGGGGTACACGTGCCCTGGGTACACCATTGCACCAGCGAAGAGGAGCAGCACCTCCAGCCACGTCCCCAGACCCCAGCTGAGATAACCATCCACAAACGAGGCGGTAAAGGGGTTTTGGGGACCATTTCAGGAGCGCAGCACTGAACTAAACAGCAAAGGATGCTGGCGTTGGGCATTAGTGCAGGCGCACAGCCACAACAAGCAGCTACCCCCCAGCAAGCATCTCATGCTCCGCAGCAGCAGCAAGCCCCTACAAGAAGCTACATAATGGTGCCAAGGGAAGGAATAATAATGATGATGATGATGATGATGAAGAAAACCCCCTTCAGTTCACACAGTGCTGAAATCCGGCAGCGGGGAGACCTTTTGCCCTGTTCCTTTCCCTGCCCACTTGCCGGTGGGTGATGCACAGCCCCCTGCCTGCCTTCCTCACGCCCTTCCGCCCCCCCCGCCATGGGGAGAAGGGAAACCAGAGTTAACTTTGCACGTCCCACACAAATATTTTTGGCAGGCATTGCTGGCATCCAGGCTGCCGAGCCCAGGGGAGATGGGGTCTGCTGGAAGTCTCCATCTGCTCCCAGCACCCACATGGGGGACCCCACGGCGCAGGAGGTGGCACCAATACAGAATAATGGGGTGCAGCTCCAGGACAGCCATAGGGATGCCATGGAATAGGGGGTCAGATTTGCACCCTGCGTCATCCCGAGGCACGTCCTCTGTTTGCATCGAACCAGGCGGGATGGGGGTGGGAAGGGGTGGGAAAGCTGTCCCGGCACAGCGGGGGCTCTCGGGTTTCCCCCAGGTCAGGCAGTGGGGTGCTGTCACTCAGGCAGGACCCTGCTGACCAGATCTGCAGTCCTCAGCTCCGGTCACAAGATCGGCTCTGTCCCTTTCCAAAATAGCCCAGCAGCAATGTACATACATCAGGGGATCTTTGCACCTTTCCCCTGCCAGCAGCTGAATGTCCCCTGTGGGGAGGTGGGCACCTTCCCCCCTCCATGGTGGGGCAAGGAGCCCGGGGTCAGCTTCATCCTCAAAGCACAAGTGCACATACCTGGGGACCCCATGTTTCTGTAAGGGAGGGTTGCCTCCTCAGCTGATACAGGAGTCTTTGCTGTGTATCTGTCACCCAGTGGCATTTAGAGCCATGCCTGTGCCACCCTGTGCCCAAAAACACCCTCCCATCTTGTGCAATCCAATATCCCCCTCCTCCCCCCAAATCTCCCTGGGTACCTGGCCAGAACCTGCTGCTGAACTGTGTGATGGGGGACACACAGCAAAGCCTGTGGGCCCCACAGCTGACCCCCAAGCCCTGCAGCGCTGGGTCCAGCTTGATGCCACCCCAGCGTATTCCATGGGAGAGCAGGACTGCTTCCATAGTGGAAGGGATGGCAATGGGAGGGATGCGGCTGTGTGGTGTGGGATGGCTGAGGGCTCTTCACAGGGATCCAGTGCCCATGGAAGGGGCACAGGGAAGTGGGATGTGATTGCTTCCCTTGGCATCACAGGTCCTCAGCCTCGCTGAACCACGATGGACCCTGACCCCAAAGCAAGCCTTGGGAGTGTGGGCAAGGATGGCTCTGGCAGGCGAGGCAGGGCCTGGCAGGCACAGCAGCCAGCAGCGTGCTGAGGGAAACAAAAGCCTTTTGCAGTGCTGATTTACTACCTTGACGGAAACCGGGATGGAAAAAACAACATTCCTGAGTGCCTGTCCCCATGCAACCCCCGCGGTCCCCAGCCTGCCTGCGGGGACATGGGCTGCCAGTACCACATGCAGTAGCTGTGCCCTCATCCCCTGCCCACACTGAGATGTGCCCCCATCCCGTGCCCATGGCTGGTGGGAGAAGTAGCAGGAGAACCCCCTTGGATAGCACGGGGGCTGCAGGGCACTGGAGGAGTTGCTGTGATTAAGCAGTGAGTGGAGCAAGGGAAGAGGAGGACAGTGGCATCCGGACAGCTGGTCCATGTCCTCCCTCCTTCCTCCAGCCCACGCTGGAAGCAAGGATGGGACCTCAGGAGCTGCTCAGCATCTCTTTGCATTGCTCTGCATCCCTTTACACCACTGCATGATCGCTCACACAGGCCCTGGGTCATTGCTCACACTATCTCCCAGCCCCATGCTGGGGGGAATCCAACAAACCTGGATGGTCCACAGGGATTTACATCCATTGAACATCAGCCTCTGCACTCCACCCAAGTGACACTGACCCTGCTTGACCCTTCTGGCTGGATTCAGAAGGCAATTACCTCTTCCCATCCTCCCGAAGAGGGCAGGTCCCAGCCTGTCCTGGCCTTTGCTTATCTTGGACCCTGACTTCAGCTTCAGCTGCTGCATTCCCGGGGTGAGGACAGCCCCAGCCCTGCTGTCACAGCTGCCTCGAGCCCTCTCGGTGCAGTTTTGGAGAGCAAAGTACGAGGTTTGTGAGTGCTGCAGACCCCAGGTCCTGCTGTGGGACCCCAACCCCAAGATGCCATTGGGGTTGATGATCATCCCTGGCTCCACATCCACTGCAGGAAGCCAGGGGTGAAACTGCAGCCTGGCCTCTTCAGAGCTCAAAAGAAACAAAAACCAGGTCTGAGAGAGAAAACAGCCTTAAAGACCGGCCGGGATGGAGGTGCCCATGACACCATTATAAACCAGCTCAGAGCTGAGTGATGAACCAGGGGGTCCTTCCAGCCCCTGGGACACACAGAGCTGAGGCTGCCATTCCGGAGGAGGCAGGGCAGGAAGGCTCACACCATGGCTCTTGGTGAGATGGGCACTGGCTGCTCCAGCTCATCCCTGCTCCATTATCCATCATGCAGCCACTGGCACCGTGGGTCTCACACCCAGGTCTCTCTGCAGAGCTGCAGCAGCAGATGCCAGAGGGATCTGGCACCTTCACACCTTTCCCAGGCAATCCCATTGAACATCTGCTGGGGTTGATGATGAATGCTCCCTAATTCAACAAAATCCCAGCGCTGGAGCAGAGCACTATGGGGATGGGGTCACCCCCCCGCTCTTGGGGTGCCTGTTGTTGGCTGTGCTGAAACCTGCTGGGGTGGGGAGAGCAAGATGGCCTCCTGCAGCAGGGATGGTGCTTTTCCTGCAGTGGATTTAGGTCTCAGCCCGCCCCAGGGAGCTCAGCTTCAGCAGACATAAAGCAGGACCCATTAAGTAAGCAGAAAGCCCCACAGGGGCTCGACAACCTGGTTTAAGCAATGCCTGCTCATTGTAGAGCTGGGATAACTGATAATGAGAGCATCGCAGTCCCCCGGGGTCCAGGGTCCCTCAGCTCCCTCCAAGCACACAAACCAGGGGCCATGACCCCGGGATCACGGCACACGACCTGCCCATGTGTGGATGCAAAGTCAATGGCAGAGTCAATGGCTTGAATGAGGTTTGCGGAGCTCCAGCAGCCCCGTGTCCCCCCCCCCGAACCTGGAGGAGGAAAATGAGGAGCAGGACAGCCTTGCTGAAAGAGGAGGAGCAGCTCCCACTGGATCCTGCAGCCATAGCCCTGCATAGTTCCTTGTCTCCAGCTCTAACCCCAGAGAGGATGAGACCTGGGGACCAGCAGGATAAAGGACATTTCAGGAGCACAGATGGGGACTGAGTGCACCCAAGCACAGGGTCTGTCCCCTTCGAGCCCCTCAGGCAGGGTTGTGTTGGTCCATGGGAAACAAAGAGCATCCCAGAGAGGGGGGGTGTTTCCTTTACAGCCCAGGAAAGCAGCCAAACCCCAGCACATGCCCATTCCCAGGCATTGGCCCCAGCAGCACAGCAGGCTGGTGGCCTTGGGACAGGAGGTTTGCTCCCATTCAGCTTGCCCAAGGCTGAGAGCATGGTCAGGACAGAGCCGGGCTCTGGGCTCACTGCCCAGAGGGGTCCCTGTGCTATGGGCAGGAGGTGGAAGAGTGGGGAGCACTTTGGGATGGAGCTGTGCATGAGGAGCAGCAGCAGTGTGTGTGTGCAGCGTGCTCAGCAGCCTGGCTCTCCTGGCAGAAGTGCTTGTGCAGTAGGAATAAACACGCCGAGGACACATCCAAGCCAGTGCAAACAGCCCCTGACCGAGCCGCGCTCTCCCACCCCTCTGCTTTCTTTCTCTGCTCTTCCTCTCCTCTCTTAACCCCTTTGGGAACCCCGCGGGACCTGGGAACCAAACCCCATGGGTCCCCAGGGGTCCGGACACGAGGAGAGGTGAAGGGATAGCAATGGGTGCCTGGGTGCCCCCGGGCCACAGGGCTGCCTCCCTGGGACACCAAGCGCCCATCCCGGCACTGCTCTCCATCTTCTTGTCCCCTATTGCAGCTCATCCTCTCCCCAGCAGCTCCAGGGGGTCCTGGGGGAAAGGGCTGCTCCCCCCCCAATCCCCATCCCATCAAACAGGCTGGATGCTGGCACAGTGACACCACATCCTTGCACAGCCAAGAGAGCCCCAGTTGTGGGTAAACCGAGCCAGGGGTCCCATGGAAGTCCACCTCCACTCTCTGCTCTCCTGCCAGGCTCCTTCATCCTGGTTTCCAAAGCTCATGCTGAACACCACCACTCTGCCCCCCATTCCCATCCGGCATCCCAATGGGGCAGCCGCGGATCCCAGTGCAACTCTGGGATGCTCATGCTCGCTGCACTCACCTCTTTCCACTTTCCTTTTCTCCCATGGGGAAGCACCGTTCGCTGCTCTCCATGTGCTCCGGATGAGCTGCGGGGGGGATCAAAGCTCTGCTCCCCCCTCCATGCCCGGACCCCAAGGTCCCAGCCGAGAGCTGGGGGTCTCGTTGCCTGCTCCTGGTGCAGCCGCACTGCTCAGGGCAGGGTGAGCAGCGGGGAGAGGGGCGGGAGGAGGGGAGTGGGGAAATGGAACTTTAATAGCACAGAGCCCCTTTTGTTTCGCAGCATATGGGATATTTCATACATGCTGAAGGCATTAACCACCGATGCTCTTTGAGCGCGCGCAGCGGCTGGGAGCACAGCCCCACACTCAGCTATGGGGCACGGTGAATGTCCCCAGGGGATGCAGGCAGCAGCAAGCGGCCCCTCTGCCCCAACACCCCTCTCTATGGGGAGGAATCCCTTAATCACAGCCTGGAAACTGCGTGGCTTCACCAGGAACCATTCAATAGAGAATGTAACCCCAAACTCAAGGCTAGGGAGTTGGTTTTGGGACACGCTTTGTGTGCCCATGGTGAAGTGGGGGGAACTGGTCCTGCCATCCCCGGGGGGCTGAGACCTCAACAGCTCTCCTATACTGGGGACAGAGCAGAGCCCTATGGTCTCATGGAGCAATGTTGGCAGAGAGGGGCTGAGGAGGGCTCGCGGTGTGCTCCTTCCCTGCTTACACCCTTAGGACACAAGAGCATCCCTGGGAGCAAAAAGCAGGCAAGGTGCTGGCAGGAGAGCATCCATATTGGATGTCCTTGTGCTGTTCACCCATTTCCCCACTGTCGCCCTTCACAGAGCCTGGGCACGGATCGTGGTGCCTGCAGACAGGGTGACACCTTCCCTGTCACAAGCAGGGAAGTGACAGCTCCAGGTCTGTAGCACAGAGGGTGACCGACACTGCTCCCTGCAGAGTGCACCAGCCACCTCCACATGGGATGGGGACATCTGGGTCCCTGGCATTGCATCCCTCCTTATTTCCATAGAAGAGGTGTTGACTTTGACCTGTTGGGGAGGAGAGGGTATCAACTGGTGGCAAACCTTGCAGCAGGGTTTGAGACAGAGGGGACCACTGATGTGCTTTGGTTTTGTCAAACTGGGGGGACCCTTCAGCACTGGGGCCTTTCAATGGAGCCCACCCCCTGCCATGGCACACACGGGAGCTCTCAAAGTGGATTCCCCCTCCCCAGGCCTTGTGGGTTTGGCTGACCACGATGGAAAAGGCATCAGCTCAGCTTGTCCAGGGCGAAGGGACCCGTCCATGCTGCAGAGCCTGTCCCTGAGCCCCATCCCCACTCCATGCAGGCTGCCTGCTAACTCCGTGCTTTGCCCGGCGTTTATCCAGTCCCACTCTAATTTGATATAAAAAGCACATCCCGTAAAGGGCCTTTACAGCTCTTCGGAGCCCATAAAGCTTCAGCACTGGCGGCGGGGGGAGGGCAGCAAATTGGGGGCTGCAAGGGAAATTTACTGCAGGTTTTGGTTAAGTTAAACATTACAGCTCCATGAGCCCACAGCTGGCTTGAGGAGCAGCTCCCAGCGGCAGGGACGGAACAAGGGATGCTTTATTGGGGTAAGGAAAGGGAGGGCTTGCAGGTCTCACCCAGACCCACATTAACATCAACCCAGTTTGAGACTGCCTCGCTTTTAAGGTAAGGCAGGCTTTGCATGGCCTGGATCCATCCTTGTGCTGGGCACGAGGCCGCATCGCCCCAGGATGCAGGCAGTGCGCATGAGCATCCCTGGGGCGATGGTGAATGGGTCTGTGCCTGCACCTCCCCATGCCACAGCCCCTGGCTCAGTGGGTCGAGCTCTGCCGTGGGCAGGAAGAGCTGGGACGGGGAGGCCGAGCTTGTCGTGGGAGTCAGGAGAACTGGGAGAGAATGAGAGGAAGCGGCCAGGGTGGGGATCGTGCGAGGGGAGGCATTTTTCCTTGCCAGTGTCTTGGCTGCTTCGGTGTGAACTGCTGTAAATCTGCTCCTTATCTCTGAGGCCATTTAATGCTTTCATGAAAAGAAAATAGTCTGCAGGAAAAAAAAGAGCCCCGCTGATAAAATATCCCTTTGGCGTTGGGAGGAATGTGAACCGTCTCCAATCAGCCGGGTCTGCGGCTAGGGGCATTCCTGGAATTGGGAAGTTGTGGAGAAGGGGCAATGTTTGGAGCCGGCTGGATGAGCTCCATGCCATGGGGAATGTGTTGCTGTCTGCACCCCTGGGTGCCCCTTGCATGGGGATTGCTGCACAGGGGATGTGGTGGCTGGTATGGGATTGCAGTGGCTGTAGCTGGGATGGTTCCAGCCCTGCAGCCCTGCAGGCTCCAGCACCTCACCAGGGACCAACTCAACCAAATAACCTCCAGAAAGAATAAAGAATGGGAATGTAAGGGGTAAATTCAGTAGGAATAGGGATATGGATGCAGATCCTTGTTGGGTGCTGCCCAGGGACAGGCAGGGGCTGTGTCAGGGACCCACTCATGGCTTAGCCCCTCCAGCTCCTGCAGCTCTCCCTGTGCCTGTGCTCATGGAGAGGCCAGGCTGGAGTCCCTCAAGTCCTGCATGACCGGGAGCATCCTTCATTGGGTTGCTGGCCACAGACGGGCTGCTGTTTTGATTTACAATTGCACAAGCAAATCCTGCAGGAGCTTCCCATTGCACAACCGTGTTGTCAAGTTGGGTGTGATGGCACAAATCACCCTTGGAGCCTCCCCATGTGCTAACCATCCTCCTGCTCCCCCTGGGGACTGGGATGCAGGGCTGAGGACATCAGCTCATGGTGCCCGCACTCAAGCATCCCTCACTGCAGGATCAGACACTGTTTGGTTGCACTCCTGCAATGTTTGGGCACTGGGATACATCCATGGGGTTTCTTCCTTCCTCCAAACACCAGCAGATGCGACTGCTGTCATCCCACACTGGCACATCCCCAGCCAGGAGCATCCCCAAAGGCCATCCCCACGCAGCAGCAGGGCCATGGCACAGGGATATGTGAGCCCTTGGGCACAGCTTCATGCCCAGGCTGGAAAACAAACAAGCAAGCAAAAGCTGTGTCTTCAAGAGGGGACTTTTCAGGGCGGGAAGGAACAGCTCGCGCTGATTTTCCTCCTTTTATTTCCCCTTTGGTAACATTTCATTTTATATTCCCAGTGATCAGAAAAGCCCTTTCAAGAAATCAAACCCTTCTGTTTCAACGCACTCCCCAGCCCGACGTCCTCACACACCAGTACTCCCACATACCACCTTGCCTCCCAAACACAGCCCTGGACCACTCAAGCCCGTTTCTAAGCAGCATTCCTCTTTGTCCAGCCCCACATCCCAGCATCCCACCTCCCCTGCCAGCCCTGCTCCCGACCCCATCCCACCATCCGCATCCCCTCTCTGCAGGCAAATGCATTCTCCCGCACATCCATCACATGGAGTAGGATGTGTGTTTCGGTGCCAGAACACGCACGGTGGCCGCGCCAGCAGCGCCTGTGGGGCTGCACAGAGCTGCCTGTGTTTGGTGGGTCACACAGTTGACTCTTGTGGGCAGGTTTTGGCTATACCTGCTGCGGTGGGGAGGAGCCAGGAGCTAGCACTTGCCATTGAGTCCGACCTGTTGGAACGGGTGTTGTGCCAGGTCACTTGCTCTTTACTTTAACCTCTATGTGCCCACTCTCACCTTTCCATGGGGCATTTCTGTGCCTTTCAGAGGCAAAAAAATAGCCGATTTGTCAGAGTTGCTTGGTTTGTGGGATGGACTGACAGCGCCGTGAGCATCCTGGGGCACCATGGGGAGAGCACAGCGCCTCTGTGTATGCAGCATCCTCCTGCCTACAAAGGCAACCAGGGGCTGGGGGATGAGGGTCCTGAGGTCTGACCTCAGCAAAGCTCCCATTGCCAGCTCCGTGCAGCCGCCGCCGCCGCTTTTCCTGCCCTCTGGAAGACCCCCCCGTCCTGCCGCCGTCTGCCTCTGACGCAGGCGGCTTCACTTCCAGACGGGCCGCGCTCCCCAGGCTCGAGCCAGCAGAAAGCCCCTTTGTTCTGCTCAGCAAAGGGGGCCAGTGCTGCTGGCTGACCCCACCACCTGAAAACACAGCCCCTGCTGTCCCATGGATGCGGTGTGGATGGGGATGCGGATGGGGCAGCCCCCGGCACTGCATATGGGTCAGGATCAGCACCCGGGGACACCCGTATGGGTCACAGAGGATGCGTGGGTATGGAGGGATGGATGGGTGGATGGAGGGATGCTCTACAACTGAATCTCTCATCTCATGGCTGTTTGAGGGGGGCAAACCATCGCTGGGAAATACCAGAGCTGCTGAACTCGCCAGGCTGGGATGGGGGAGCTGAGCAAGCTGCCCTAATGAGAAGCAGGCGGAGAGCCCAGTGCTGTCTCCCTCCCAGCTCTGTCTCACCTCTCGGGGTCAGATTGTATTTTCTTAAGTCCTGATTGCCGAGAAATTGGAGGTCGGTGTGCCAGTGAGGTCTGCTTAGCTGATGGCCGCCGAGCTGCGTTATGTGCTCCAAAGGGAGCTGGATTTAAGATCCAGAAAGGGTTGGGGTGGGATTCTGGCCCTTTACATCCAGAGCGGGGCTCAGGACCCATGGGATGCTCTCTGCCCAGCACGAGCATCCCGAGTGCATCACGTTGGGAACGGCAGCAGCCCATCGGACAGGCTCAGGTCTGATTTGCACACGGGAGAAGAGGAGCCCTGAGCTGCGGAGCCGGGGAGGAAGCGGGAGCAGAGCAATGTGATAAACAGCTGGAAAGCACGGCCCTGGCGCTGCGCTGCTCCCGCCGTCGCGGGTCGGCCCCTCAGACTGTTTATGGAAAGCCCAGTTTGCCGAGAAATCCATCTCCCATTTCCTGTTGATCGGTGGGAGCCAAGGGCAGCGCTCAGCCAAGGGCTGCCGCTGCAGGCACATGGAGGGAGGGCTGAGCACAGGTCAGGGGACCGGGGACATACACACAAAGGGATGGAGCTGTGTGTCCCTATGAGCAAACCAAAGCCCTTGGGTGATTCAGAGCATCCCCATCCTCCCTCAGACCCTGGGACAAGGAGGGGTTGTGTGGGACCACCGCGGCTCAGCCCTCAGAGCTCACCAAACACTTCCAAGCCTCTGGCTGGGGACAGTCAATGGGTCACCCCCTTCACTCCTCAGCCAAGCGTGTGGAGGGAGCCTGTTGCTCTGTGTATGCTCACCCAAGGCCAACACCATTGTTGCTGAAGCCGTGCCGGGTGGGAGCAGAGCCAAGCGGGGCCGGAGCCGCGGATGCTGCTGCCGTGGACTGAGTCACGGTCCGGAGGAGTGGTGCGAGGGAGAGGCAGGTCTGACCTGAAGCACAGCCCGTATTCTGCTATGAATCAGGGCAGGGAGGAAGGACAAGAGGCTGGGGGGAAGTGGGGAGCCATGATGGGGTCAGGCTGCTTGAGTCAGGCTGGTCTGGAGGAGAGGGGGCCAAGGCAGTAGGCACAGCGATGGGGACGTGATGGTGATGGTCACACCAGGGTCTGCAAGGAGAAGGGAGGGCTGAGGGCTGTCCATGCCATGCTCTCACTGTGCTCCTCCCAGCTAATGCTTGGAGAAGAGGGAAGAAATGGCAAGAGCTTCCCATACCCTGTGCCAGGTCCCTCCCTGTGCTGCAGTCCCCATCCAGGCAGGGATGGGGATGTTCGCCCTGCACCAAGCACGTGGCCAGGTCTGAGACATCCCACCAGGAACCATCCCGGGCCAGCAGTCCTGAGGATGGGCAGAGCTGGAGGGGGGATTGAGGGCAGATCTGGTTCCTTCCAGCCAAGGAGGGATCGATGCACCCCAGGAATCACCTCTGAGCCCACCCAGCTGCCAGCCAAGGCTGTGCCTCCTCCTCCTCTCTCCTTCATCGTCCCCCAAGTGCATCACCAACACAACAGCCACAGGGGCTTCCAGAGCCTCCCCAGGCCCCAGCAGCAATATCCGTTGTGGGAAACCCTGACTGTACTCCTTCCATGGAGCTTTAGAGACCCCACAGCAACCCCAGCACCAGGGCAGGACACCCACCCCATGGTCCCTACCCCACTGCTGCTCCCCATGAGCAGGGAGGAGCCCAGCATCCCGGCCAGGGGTTGTCACCCATGTGGTCCCCAGCTGCTTGGAAACCTTTTCCTGGCTCCGGGTCACAAGGACAGATTTTTATAATTATTAGCCTTGGTAATTTACCGTAAAATATTTATTCTGGCTCATTCCGAGGCTTTGGATTTGTGTTGGGTCTGGATGGCTTTGGGGAGGCACAGCGCCACGTGGGGCTGGATGCTCCGCTCCCATCCTGTATAAATATCCACGTGGATGTGTGTGGCCCAGGGAAGAGACCCCAACAGCAGCTCACTGGAATGCTTCTTTCCTTCTTCCCACTGTAACCTCCCCATGAAGACCTCCAAGCGCCCATGGACTGCACCTTTGTGCCATGGGGCTCCTTCCCATCCCATCCTGGCTGATGGGACCCCATGCTGGTACTGGCGTGGTCCTTGAGGACAACCTGCTCACCTCTCTGGGGGGCAGAGCTGGGGACCCTCTAGAACATCCTTTGCAGCTCTGGCAGTGATACCACTGCACTCTCCATCTCCTCACCAGAGCCCATAGCTATGATTCAGGTCAAGGAGGAGCCCAGAGCTGCTCTCCCAATGCTGCCAATACAAAGGGGCAGCTGCTGTCCCACCAGTGCCAGGCTGAGAATGGACCATAGCAGGGGCAGGAGGTGCGGGGCTGTACAGACTGCAATAAGGGGTGGCCCCTTATTGCTAGAGATCCCCTAGAAACCCCCTTTGTGCTAGGGCTGAGTGGAAGCAGGAGGGTTTTGGGAACTGCAAAGTCAGAGCATCTTTCCAGTGTCCCTGCAGATGTGTTCTGCAGGGCAGTGTGTGAGTGCATAGCAATGGCACTGCACATGGACATGGCCAGCTCATCCCCAATCTGGTGCAGGACACAGGATAAGGGAGGGTGGAGGCCATGGAAGGGATAGGAGAGGGAAAGCATCCCGGGTGAGGGCGGGTGGATGGAGGTGACGTGGAAGGACGAGGAGCTGGAGGTTCCGGTGCTGTCTGCGTGCTGGGTGGTCAGCAGGGTGTGCGTGGGGCTGCAGGGGAAGGGCTGAGGAGATGGGGGTTGAGCCCCCCCATGCAATGGGGAAGACATCCCCGAGCACCCTCCTCCGCCTGCCCCAGTGCTGGGATCCACATCACAGCCCCCCAGGCTGCAGTGGCTCCGGCAGCAGCGGCCCCACGATGCACGGGGAGGGACCAGCGGTGAAACTCAACCCAGATGTGCAGCAGCAGGAAACCTCTGTACTGAGCGCTGGAAAGCCTCTCCAGCGGCCCTGGATCCCGAGTTCCTCCCCTCTCTGCTCCCCCACAAGCGTTGTCCCAGGGAGGGATGAGGAAAATGGCTCACTAGGGATGCTCCAGCAGCTCTTTGGTCTCTGCTTGGGGTCAGTGTGCAGGGGAGAGGAGAGCAGCAATCTGAAAGCAAGCTTTGCACCAGCAAACAATCAGCGCTGAGTCCCTGCAGGGCCTAAAAAGAGGAGGAAAAGTATTGAAATGGTTGAAAACGATGTATTACGTGGTCTGAGTTACACCTCCACAGCAGTGCCAGCCCCTTGGTGGTGGGAATGTGCCCAGAGCAGCTATATCTGCATTTACACGGCTCAGAGCTGGTTTGGGGAATGAAAAGCTGCCAGTGAAGACAGAACCACCCGCATCTTGGACACCTTCAGCACCCAGAGCCCTGTTTAACGCCCGCCTTTGTTCCTCTTCAGAGCTCAGTATCACCTCATAGCCCTTCCTCATCCCAAAGCAGCCCTGAGCCTCTGACCCGGCCCCGCTGCTCCTGCCTCCCATCTGGCTCCTGCATTATTAAACCAGAACCACCTTATCAGCCCCTATCTTTTTCCACTCCTGCTGCAGCTTTAGCCAGCCGGCAGCACTTGCATTAGGAGGCAGAACACGCTGGGACACCCCTTCGGCACTGACACTGATGGGTTTGGCTTTGAGAAGGCCGCTAAGCAATAGGTCTTTAGGGAGTCCTATTCCTTGGGGAGATGGAGCTGCCCCCCCATTTCATCCCCTGCAGCCCCTTTGCAGGAAACCTGCTGCTTCCCTGCCTGGAGACCCCCGGGAAGCGGTTCGGAGCCGCTCCAACGCATGGTTTTAATAAGAAACAGCACGGGAGGGGACAAAGGCATCTTGTGGGAGGGCAGCGGGAAGTGGGGGGGCAGGAGGAGGTGATAGGTGGGGAGAGAGGGGGGACATGGGGCTGGAATGAGGGGGATGCTAAAGGGGAGCATCAGCCCAGGAGCTGGAGGGGTCCCTGAGGTTGCAGCCCCGCACTGCCCATCAGCACATCCCTAAAGGAATCCTGCTGCAGAACTGGGTTAACTGCAGCCACCGGAAAGCCAGGATTAGTGGGAATGGGTTATAAGACAGTTTTCCCGGATGGAAGAAACATATTGCTGTCATCTGTCCTTTGACATTTCGAGCCTATTTTACATGTCCTGCGATTCCTGGTTTAGGCTGTGACATTTCAATGGGTGATTGGTATTTACAGCGGTAGGCGTCGTAAATACCTTGTATATAAATGTCTTCTAACGTATAGAAAACGTTCTATACATTTGTAGCTTTAGAAACAAGAGCTATAAATCCTTACTGGAAAACATACGATGTCTACAAAAAGATCTCTTTGTGATCTAGCGGCAGATGAACACACAATAAAAACACATTGGCATGTTTCAGACGCCAGAATTTGGCATTGCTTTATCGCCGAGTGTAAACATGTCACTCCCAAATCACAGGAGGCATGACAAGAAATGCTCCGCATGGCTCTTACTCAAGGGCTGTGACTTGCATCATCCACGGCCGCCCTGGGCATTGTCCCACCACAAGGATGCAGCAAGTGCCAGGGCTGAGGGCCAAGGTCACATCCCAGCAGCTGAGGGGCATGCAAAGGGACACGTCCCTTTGGCAGAGCTGGCATGGCCACTGTCCCAGTGCACAGAACAGGGTCTGAAGGGCCTTTTGGTGTCCCAAAACCTGACTTTCCATGAGGGACCCATCAATCCAACAGGAGCCTGACCACTGGCACAGCCCCATCCATACGGGTCCCTTCGTGTCACACCTCCATGACAGCATCCTCCGGAGGAGGTCCCCATCCTGGAGGAAAGGGCTGTGGAAGAAGACAAAGCCATTTTGCTTTCACAATCCTGCTGCAGTGTGGAATATTGGCGTCATCTGGTTTTAACCTCCAGCATCTGGCCCGGGGATGCCTTCCTCGGGAGCTCAGGCATTTATAGGGGCAAACCCATCCTGGCTTCTCCCCATGAGGGCAGCTCCCATGGCCCCTCCTGGCTCCCTCATTAGCTTTGCAGAGGTGAGGTGCTGGACAGGTTAGTGCTCGCCAGGCTCGGCCCCTTTCACATACCTCTTTGGAGGAGCAGGACTGGGAGGTGGTTCCTTGGTGGGCAGGCTCACAGGGAGATCCCTCCAACACAGCCCCAGGGTACAGGCATCTGTGGTTTCACATAATTCTGATTTCATAGAATCCTGGCCTGCTTTGGGCTGCAGGGACCTCAAAGCCCATCCCGTTCCAACCCTGCCATGGGCAAGGGCCCCTTCCACTGGAGCAGCTTGCTCCAAGCCCCTGTGCCCAACCTCGCCTTCAACACTGCCAAGGGGCAGCCACAGTCTCTCTGAGCATCCTGTGCCAGCGCCTCAGCACCCTTATAGTGAAGAATGTTTTCCTAATGTCTAATCTAAATCTCCCCTCTCTCATCATAGATTCCCCCTTGTCCTCTCACTCTTTCTACCAAGTCTCATTGCAAAGCTTGGTTTAAATGCAGAGCATCAGCAGGCTGTAAAGACTGAACACAGCACAGAGCGCTTGGAGGAGGAACCCATCGCACCCACAGCTCTCCTCACCCTCCCAGGCACTCTGAGGCCATCACAAGGGCTGAACTATCCTCCTTGCCCTCTTAATTAACAACCGGTTAACTCAGGGCTAAGCTGGGCAGCAGCTGGTCCCACCTGGGGCACATCACTGTGGCTGGATGGGGATGATGGGGAAGGCATCCTGGACTTGGGGAACTGAGGGTAATGGGCATAGGGTGCATGGCCTGGCGTTGCTGCAGCACCTTATCCAGGCAGGCAGAGCATGCGGGCAGGCAGCTCCACAGCTCTGCCCTCGCAGCCCCCTCTCCTCCATCCGGCGGCTCCTGCAGCGCTGCACATCATTTGTCACTCCGACAGGTCCAGACAAACCCGGCTGGGATTAATGAGGCTCCATCCTCGTTTCCTGCAGCACTGAGCAGGGGCCAGGCTGCGGGAGGCAGCACACGGGCAGGCTCCAGCAGGCAGGGACTGGTGAGTGGGGCAGGGGGAGGTCCCCTTGGACCCCCAAATCCCTGCCCCAGTGCTAACACAGCCAGTGGTAGCACACCGGCGTGCTAACACATGCTGGATGCTGTCCTGGCTGGATGCAGGGCCCATCCCGGGAACACGAGGCTATGGGCAGCTGTGCAATATGGCCGGATCCAGGACTAGACAGCTGCTGCCACCTCGTGCATGGAGGGCTGCCCCTTCCTCCCCATATATCCCCCCAAAATGGGCCCCAAAGACAGATGGGATCCCCGGGGGGAGGATGCGATCATGTCAGTGAAGAGAAACAGGCAACAACCAGCAAGTAAAACCAGAGCCCCCCCATTTATTAGCAGTTGGTTCAACAGGACCTTCCACCAGCACCTGGGAGCTTCTCCCAATACAGCCCCACAGAGGGCAGAGGGGATGCAGCCACACAATGGCTCCATGTATGGCTGCAGGGTCTCCTGCAGGAATAAGACTGTGGAAACCCCTCCGACCCGTGGGACCCCTCTCACTGAGGGTGAAACATCACGTTCCCCCTGCTCTGGAGGCAAGGGCAGCATCCCGGGTACCGCATCCACCTCCGGCAGCAATCGCTGCCACCTCGCATCCCTCCATCCGAGGGGGAACTTGGGTGCTTATCCCAGTAAACCTTTGATGGCTCAGTCTCATTTGCCATCCCCAGCAGCAAACCCCAGGGGACAGGACGCAGGGATGCAGCTGTGTATGGCACCACCACCATAAAGCCACATCTCCAGCTGGGAATCCATCCCCTGTATCTCCACTGAGCTTCGTCCAATGTCACGTGTAACAACCAAAGAGACCACAAAAACCCCTCAGGGCCTCGGTACAAATTCTGGCACTGAAGAAAAAACACCCCCTGCAAAATGAGAACCAAACAAACCCTCCCCTTCCCCCCCAACATTATTAAAATACTTTTTATTTTTAATATTTAAGAGGTTTGAAGTTCTCAGCATCCTTCCGACTGCCGTTATCCCAACATCTGCCCTGTCCCCAAGGGCCGGCTCTCCCCTCTGCCGAGGGACGTTGGGCACTGCTTGGCTTTACCACAGGAAACACCACGAGTGAACAAGACTGAGGGTGGGCTGCGGGGAACAGGAGCACACTGGGACCTTCAGACTGGGACCTGCACACTGGAATGAACCAGCACGCCCAGACCAGGCTCCTGCTCCACCACAGTCCCATCACGCTGCCCATGGAGGGAGAACAGGAGGTTGAGGAGCTTGAAAACAAATAGAGATGATGGAAGAATTCATGCCTGAACCTTCCAAACTAAAATCCACTTTTCTAAGTAGATGTTGGAGAATCCAGTAAACTCTCCTGTTTCATGCAGCGGGGCTGGTAACAGGAGCAGCTCTGGGTCCCTCTGTGCTTTGGGTCCCCGCTAGCTCCGTTCTTCTGCTCCAGCTCAGCAAAGTCACCTCCAGCATGCCCAGAGTGGCTCCTCTGCCCTGGGACCAGGAGGTGAGGAACTGCTCTTTGCTGCCCTCAGGCCCAGGGAGTTGAAGCCCATTTTGAGCTGAGAAAGAGGGAATTTGTGCCACTTTCCCATGTCAGAGTAGGGCAGGAAGGGACCTTACCGACAGGTCCAGGAATTAAAAGGGGAAAATAAAATGAAACAGAAAGGGGTATGGGGTAGGTGGCAGCACAGGGACTGCAGTCAGGCTGCCTTGGGCAGCCTCCAGTGCAGCCGTCTGCTCCTGGGGTCCCCTCCAAGGCCAGGTATTGCTGAGGAAGGTCCCACCGGGTGCAGGGCTCCATCCTGCTCAGGTACCGCTGGGTCATGGCGGGCAGCAGCTACCTGGTGCTCTGCAGCTCCTCCCGCAGCCAGGTGGGCAGTGTCTGCCCCATCTTGTACAGGAGCTTGGAGAGCTCTATGTTATGGTCCCTGTAATAGTCCCGCAGGAAGGAGCGCGACTGCAACAGGAGAACATAGAGGAGGGTCAGGGGACCAGCCCCAAGCCTGTCACCCCAGCACAGCCCCTTGTCCCTCCTTGGGACCATCCAATAAGGCCTTCTGCATACTCACATCTGAATCCATCTCGGGGTACTTCCTCCCTTTGCTCTTCCCCAAGCATTTTGTTTTCCCTCCATCCAAAAGTTGACACCAGAATCCTTTCTTTGGATCAAACCTGTGAAGCGAGAGTTCTGCCTCAGTCCTCTTGCCCTGCACACCTTCCATAGCATTGCAATGCCTCTCTGCTTCCCAGGCCTCCACAGGAGCACTTCTCCAACTCATTTAAACCCAAAGCCCAGCTAACATCTCATCATTGAACCCCTGGTACAGCAGGTTCCCTGTGCAGCTACACAATAAGCAGCTCACCAAGGTTCATTCATCTCCATGTTGCCCTGCTGAGGGAGCACAAGAGTCTACATAGAATCATAGAATAGAGTTGGAAAGGACCTTAAGATCATTCAGTTCCAACCCCCCTGCCATGGGCAGGGACACCTCCCACTAAACCATGCCACCCAAGGCTCTGTCCAACCTGTCCTTGAACACCACCAGGGAAGGATCATTCACAACTTCCCTGGGCAACCCATTTCAGTGCCTCACCACCCTTACAGTAAAGAGCTTCTTCCTTATATCCAATCTAAACTTCCCCTGTTTGTTTAGCTATTATTTCCTGTGGCACTTTCAGACCTGGATGCCCTCAGGAGCCTCACAGCACCTGGGTGCAGACTCAGGTGCGTAGACAACCCCTGCACAGTGGTACATCATTACTTTTCTAGGAGCTCTGGAGCCTCCTGCTTCCCACAATGGTTTTAATGTCTGGAAGGCTCAGAGCAAGGTGACACCCACAGAGGTGCCATGCTGCCAGCAGCAAGAGCTGCTCCCTGCAGTGTGTGCAGACAGAAGGGGTACCAGGGCTCAACACTGTCACATGCAGCACAAATGCACCCCTCAACTCTGCCCCAAGAGCCCAGATGTGCTCCCAGGCTGCCTAGTGTGACACCACCATCCCTCCTGCAGTGTCTGGCTAAGCACAGCAAAGCAGGGTGCTTGTTGATTGTTTTCTGATGACAGCTACCCCTGTGCAGGTTGCAGCAATGAGGAGCTGCTGCTCCAGCCTCAGGTGAAACCCTGGTCCCGCCAAAACCAGCAGAGCTCTGTGGAGAGCCCCAGGGCTGGAGGCTGCACCAGGAGCAAAGGCAGGTTGGAGGGAGGAGAAGCTCAGGGAAGGACTCACGCCAGGGTCTTGTGGTAATCGATGAAGTTGGTCACACCGAGGAATTTCTGGACCGTTTCCATCACTCTGGCAGGTTCCGTTCGGAGCAGCTTGCCATCTAGGACCAGGATCTGAAGGGAGCAAGGCACAGCAGTGAGGTGCTGCTGGCTCCCAGCCCTGCTCTCCTGGGGCACAGCACCACCTTCACTGCACCTTTTGCCATCTTGAAGCCAAACCCGCCACCAGCCTGTGCAGGGTCCCCTTTTGGATACTAATGTGCCCTGGTGTTCACTTACACTGGGTGTTGAAAATGAAACGCAAATAAATGCCAGGGCCAGGACCATCCAGGACATCAGAGCTTTAGTCCAACCAGCAGCCAGGCAGGATTGCATTACAGCAATTACGCCAGCAGCAGCCAACTAATAGACTTTATAAGGTTAAGTGACAGTGGAAAAATCATTCAGGGACTGAGCCTGCACAGTGCCAGCAGTGCTGCAGTGAGCAGGTCACAGCAGGGCTGGCATCCAGTGCCTGTGTTCCCTGCAGACAGCTCAACCACGGGCAGCTCTGCTGCTATTTTTGTCCTCTGATGCTGTGGTGACACCAGACAAGGCAGCCCCAGGGTGGTCTGTGGCCAAGAGTGGCGGGTGAATGGTGAGTGCCCCTGCAGAGCCACCCACAACCGTTCACCCTGTGGCTCCCTTTCAACTCTGCTTTGGCAGAGGAGCAGCACAAGGACATCTTTGGGCATCATCCATCACCAGTCACACTACAAGGGCTTCCTTGTGCAGTATCTCCCCTCTGCTCTTTCTCCAAGTACTTTTTACCCTTCCTCCCTGTGTTTTTCAGTGTGTAAGAAAAGCAGCTCTCACAGGAGCACCCTCACAGCTGATCTGGGACTCAGGCTCTTTTTCTCCTACATCCTTGCTCAGTGGGGGTGCTCCCCAGTGTGCTGCCACTGTAGGAGTGGGTGCTCCCATCCATACCTGGTTGGCGTGGTAGCTGTTGAGCCAGCGCTCAATGTGTGTGGCGTACCAGCCCGGCACCAGGCAGCGGTTCTGTAGGGTCCGGAGCTTTGGAGCAGCCTCAGGTCCTGCTGTGATCACCTCATGGAAGGTGTATTTCAGGGCAACTGGGTCATCGTGAGCTCGCTGGTGCTGTCGGGCAGGAGCAAGGCAGGTTTGCTCCTGAGGCAACCCAAACCCTGGGCTGCCCATGAGGCACTGTGTGTCCCAGGCCACCATGCTATGGTGTTCAACCAGAAAATTCAGCACCCACAGCCAACCCCACCTCCAAACCCAAGCTGATAAAATCCCCTTGCCCACCACGCCATGGGGCTGCCCAAAGTGCGGGAGAGGTAGTGGTGGGCAGCTCACCTGATACCAGGAGTAGGCTCGATCTGCAGGGTTGATGAGGATGGTGATGACTTTGGCCTTGGACAGCAGGGCGGCAGCTCGCCGGGGAGCCACTTCTGAGTCAAAGTAGTTGGCACTTTTCTCAAAGTAGAAGTCAGAGGTGGTATTGGAGGGGATGGGGAAGAACTCCATGTACCTGGGGAGGCCCAGTGTGAGGCAGGCGGACAGGCACCACCAGGTGTCCCAGAACCCCCCTTGCAGGTGATATCCCAAACACTTGGCACCAGAGTCCCTCCAGATCTGACACATTGCCTGGAGCTCCACAATCCCTTCCAGCCATTCCAGAGGGCCAGACCTCACCAGATTCCCCAGCAGATCCCAAAACCAGGAGGTAACATATGCAGAGAAGCCTGGCTTTCCCAAGGGCAATCCTGAGTCCTGACAAGAGACATTTGTCTCACAGACAACACCTCAGGGATGAACCGTGTGATGGCCTGAAGGCACAGGGCAGAGTCATTGTGGGATTCATCCCACCTTGCAGCAATCAGAGGTGCCAAAAGCCAAGCGGCTACAAGGCTGACGGGAAACCCCACAGCACTACTGCTCTTGTTCCCAAAGGAACTGGTGCTCCCAGTTCAGCTCCCACAGCATGGAGACATACCAATCAATGCCCTTGTGATAGTTGTGTCCGTTGAAGAACTGTATCTCCTCGAAGGTCTCTGAGCTAGGGTAGTTGCTGCTCAGGTCTGGATGCATCCCCAAGAAGAGATAAAGGGCAGTTGTTCCTTTTGGACAGACAGAAAGCAAGAGCTGACTTGGGACAAACCTCCCTCTGAGCTCTGCTGCACAGCAGAAGGGCTGAGGGGCTCTCTGGGGATGTGGGAGAACCTGGCAATCCCCCTAGCATGCTCATGGCACCAAGAGTGAAGGGAAGTACCTGTTTTTTGAGGCCCAATGATGAGGAGCTTTGGGAATCGGTCACAGGTCTTTTCTTTGGACCAAATGTCTTTGTGCCGTTTGTCTTCACATGGATCCTGAAACACAGGAGGGAAGATTAGAGACAGGACAGCCTGGATGGGACCACACACCACTGCTCAGCCCCCTCCAGCCCCAACAGACAGACAGGGAGGCTAGACTGCTTAACAGGCAGGGAAAAGACCAGGCTTATCTCCAGATCAATGGAGCAAACTCCTTCCTGGCACCACCCCCAGAGCCACAGAGACATTTAAAAGCACTGCCACCCAGAGGATTGGAGGGAAATCCACACTGGAAGGGACCTGAGGATGTCATTGATGCCAACCTCCTGCTCCGACCAGGGCCAGATATACCCTATTTCCCTCTCCCAGCACAATAAACATGGCTGCTCTCCCCATTCCAGGCACGGGGGATACCTGCCACAGCGGGTCCTTCTCCTCAGAGAAGATCTGGAAGTACTTCTGTGCTAGTTGCACCGGTGGCAACGTCTGCAGCTTCAGGTTGGTCCAGGAGTTTAGGAAGCGGACCAGGTGCTTGAAGGTGTACAAGCCCAGGCGGTCATTGCCATAATTGGAGAGATGGGTCATAAAGATGCTGATCTGAAACAGAGGGGATGGAGCAGGGGTTAGTGCGGCCTTCACCCAGCAGCTGTCCCATGCACTGGCTCCCATCCTGGCTGAGGACATTGAGGACATCTGCCACAGTGGTGCCGGGAGACAGCACTGCAAGAGACATCTCTCTGTCTGACCCTGTGCAGTACTCACGGGGTTGAGGAGCACGGTCAGGAACAGTTCACCCCCGTTGATGATTTTGTCCAGCTCACTGGAGCCACCAGGGTATTCGTTGTAGAAGATGGTGTGTGTGAAGAGGCCGCATGTTTGCCGGGGAAGTACCTGGGCAGGAGAAAGATACGGATGGAGTAGGTGTCCAACTGATCACACTGCCTCCTCCGGGCAGGCAGGGCTGGGTCCCTTTCTCCTTCTAAACAAAAAGGGGGTCCTAACCTCTCAGGGGTCAGGACCAGCTCCACTGTCCCTCACCACCCTCAACTTCAATCCTGCTACCCACAAAGGAAGAAGGTGAACAGATGGAGGAGCCAAGAATTGCTCTCCTGTAAGCTTCCCTGATGCAGGATAAGCAGAGGGCACAGCCTCCTTAAATCAAAGCTGCCCAAATACCACCAACTGAGGTTCTGGGTTTTGGTGTGGAAGGCAAGAATAGAGAAGATGGAGCCTGGCTACCTACCATGATGCCATTGTGGATGAAGCCACGGCGATAGCGAGCAGGTTTCAGGTGGGGGTACTCCTCCGTGCTCGTCACCTTGATTGACCAAACCTGCTTCCAAGCTTCGTACAACTGCACATGGACAGGGTACACACCTGAATGGTGGGGGGCCACGGCGTACCCCATGTCAGTGGGGATACCGTGCTCCTGCAGAGAAGACAGCAGGGAGTGGGTAACTGTGGAGACCCCAAAACCATGTCCCAAACCAATTTCTTCCCAAGGGACTGCCCATTCCCAACTATCTGTGCCTCTGAGGAGCAACCAGGGCAAGGCTGTGTCTGCCCATCCTCTCTTAACCAGGGCCGTCTCCTTGAGAGGGAGCCCAGGAACAGACACGCTGGGTAGACACTTGCTCCTCTGCTTCATGTGGACCATCCTCATCCCTGCCATTCTGCTGTCAACACCACCACAACAGCAACAAAGCTCTTCTGCAGAGAATGAGGAGATACGTCTATCTACATAGGACTGTAAATTGGTTTGTATTGGTCTGCTTCTATTGTTTATAAAACAGCCTAGAAACTGAGCTGGAAAACTGCCCATCCCAAGTAGGGGCAGTCTGGTCTCATATTAAGCACCTTTAATTATCAGACAATGATTTCAAGTTAGCCTGAAAATCCTTCACTTAGGCCATGAATCTGGCTCTATTTGTTTGGATTCAAGACAGCTGTGAACAAACCAGTTGATGGCAGCATGATCTGGTCTCAGTGCTGACTTTATTAGGACCACAAAGGGGACAATCCAAAAGGACGGACAACCCCTTACCAAGCTGAAGGTCAAAGCCCGCCTTTATGAACCAAACGTATCCACTGCAGCTTGGCCTGCAGAGGGAGTTTCCTTCAGCCCGAGCTTCCTGGCACACAGCCCCTGCTCCGGGATCCCACATCATTGCCCAGCATTGAACAGCACCAGGATGAGCACCGAACCTAAATTCCACTGGATTGGAGCTCTGCATCCCCCATGCAGCCAGCCAGGGAGGCACGGTTGCAATGCACAAGCAATGCTTCCCTCTGAACAGACATCAGGGCAGCTCACAGCCACAGCAGTAAGTTGGCTGCTGCAGATAAATCCTTTTGCTCCAGGTACTGTAACATGGGGGACACAACCTAACATCACCAGGTCCCTAAGCAGAGATTGTCCCCCAGGTCACCTCTTCACCCCGCTTCTCCGTCCTCCCCCCACCATAAGCAACCCCACCAGCAGCATCTTACTCACGACAGCGAATTTCTTGTTTAAGGTCATCTGCTCAGCAAGAACCGACTGGTTGTGGAAGAGGTGAGGCTGCATGTGGCTCCACATGTGGGGGAACCACCAGAACTCCCTCACGTAGGAGAGCAGCAGGTCATCACCTTCGTCCTCAGCATCAGTACCTGGTGGGCATGACACTCTCCATCACCAAAAGGCACACAGAGCCCCTCCTGGTGACCAGTTGATGGGATGCAGTAAGGTGAGATGCTCAAGGACACCCCTTCAGCCCTGACACCAGCCTCTCTGAGCACCGGTTTGTACCCCAACATGCAAAGCAATACCCTCACCCTCCTTACCTGTGTGGAAGAATTTCCCTGAGTATCCCAGGTTGAAGGTGAAGTTTGGGATGTGGGTGCGCAGCTCGTTCTGTGTGTCAAACAGTGCCTGGGAGAGGGGGAGAGAAAGCAGATGTCCTCACCATGCCAGGGTGAGGAACCATGCCCCAGAACGCTTCACAGAAGGAGAAGGGATGCTCTGGGAGCAGGAAAGCTCATCCCTGGAACATTCTGGAGCAGGCACAAGCACCCATCCCACCCCTGCCCACCCAGCCAGGACATCACAACCATACCTTGACATCTTCCACCTTCATGCGCGTGCCCTCCTTGCCCACAAAGATATCATCGATGTCCACCAGGATGTAGCGGTCAAGGGGCAGGGAGAGCCTCTTGCCCGTCAGGAAGGAGACAGAGTCCACAAAAACCAACTTGTGCAGCCAGAAGTTGAGGTTGTTGCCAAAAAGCACCCTCTGGATCCCATCGTGGAGGCCCAGGTCCTGCATCACGGTGGTGTGCAGTGCTGCGTCCACACTCATGTGCGGGATGGACTCGGATGACTTGGTCTTGGCCAGGAGGACGGGCTCGTAGGTGGAGTGGTTGGACTGGAATACGGTCCAGTCCTCCCCAGGGAGCACACCCTTCTCCACCTCACTGGGGCGTGTGATGTATAGCAGGGGAGACTTGGGATTGATGCTGCAGTCCTTCAGCGCCAGGTTGGAGTGGAGGAAGAGGGGGAAGCCCTTCAGCTGGGCGCTCAGCAGGCTGTTCTCGTTGGCCTGCACAGGGAAGATGAGAACTAGAGGAGGTGGGATACTGGGGACAAGTGCCCAGACTGTCTGTGCAGGCAAGGGCTCACAGGGGGCACTGACCAAGGCAAGGGGGGAGGCAGCCGGGAAATGGAATGCTAAAAGCAATGGAATGATGCCAGAGGTGTGTTTTTAACCCCAAAATACCCAGGGGCTGAACAGCCCTTCCACAGGGAGAAGGCTAAGACAGCCCCTCTACTAGAAGCCTGTGCCCATGGCCAGGCTGTGAGCTGGCTCCACACCATATCAAGCTCCTTGCAGCAAGCAAAGGGAGGGCAAAGTCCTTACAGGGACCCCATACCCCCCCTGGCTTACGCCTATCTTGGCCATGGGGTCTCAGTTCACCCCGTGCACCCCCTTACCTTGAAGAAGCCAATGATGCCCACACCATACTCCACACAGTACTTGTCCAGCAGCTCCCGGTTCCAGGCATCCAGGTTGACATACTTGAGGATGTTCTCATAGATGATAAGCGCAAAGCGTCCCCGGTCCTTGTCAGTCAGAGTGGGCATGTCTCCCTTCCCTGGGGCTATCTCTGTCCTGTATTTGAAGCGACTCGACTCCAGAATGGCCACGATCTCCTGACCAAGCTGTGAGTAGAGGCTCTCCACAAAGACCAGCACCAAGGGGTCCGTGCGGGAGGAATCAGCCACCTTGAGGGTCTTCAGCGGCAGCAAGCGGGACGGGGCCACCTTGGGCTCATCGCAGTCCGGCCCCACTACGTCCCCAGAGGGCTCCAAGCCCCTTTTCCAACCATATAAATAATAAGCAGAGACAAAAACACTGAGCAGGCAGAAGGCAAAGAGCAGGAGCAACACCACCTGCGGGGAGAGCTGCCAGACACCACGCCGGGCCTTGGCCAGCACAGTCATCCTTGCATCCGCAGGGCGAGGTGGGGCCCCTCTCCCAGCTCACCCCCTCCCCTTGTGAGTGCCGGGGAGGGGAAGAAGCAACAACCAACGTACTAAAGAACAGGTAAAGTCAAACTGGATACTCCTAATGAATTAAACCACTAGCGGCCGCCCAGGCAGGCTCTCTCCCCTCCAGCGTCTGGCGTCCCTCGCTGCCCGATTCATGTCACCATGGCAGATGCACACAGAGTCCCCTTGCTGAGCCGAAATCCCCGTGGTGGTGGCAGCAGTGGCAGCAGCAGCACCATGGCCGCAGCAGCACTAAGGGGCAGCAGGCGGCCTCAGCACAGGTCTCGGCAGGCATGGGGACATGGCTCCTTGTGGTGTCCTGGTGTTCTGGCTTCACACAGTGCCCTGCAAGAGAAAGGTGGGATGAGCGGGGATGGATTGTGTCAACACCAATGCCAATGCTTTCACTGGCAGATCTCTGTGTGCCAGGGCTTGCTGAGAGGGCACTGTGAGCTCCTTATGGTGGCATGAGCACAGTAGCACACACAAGTGCATGGGACCGTGGCTGTGGTGTGAGCCTGGAACGCAGCAGCATCACTGGGGTGCTATGGAGAGGAGCCCCCATCACATCAAGCAGGTGGAGAAGCAGCCCCACTCCTCCTGTTGGCACAGTGTGGTGAGGAGAATAGGGATGAGAGGAGTCTGAGCCCCAGCTCCCTGCCCAAGGGCAGGGAGGGACACAGGCATACGGCCAGCATGAGGCTGAGCCAGGAGCCGCTAGCCAAGGTCACTGAGACGGGCACATGGGAGCAGCCACGTGGAAGCAAAGGGACCTTGGGAATGTTTTTCTTTCCCTGTGAAAAGCCCATTTGAAAAAAGAAAAGAAACAAACAAAAAAGGATTGGGCACCATTTGCTGAGGGGTGAAGTCACCCAGGGCACACACACTGATGCAGCCAGTGTGCTTAAGGAAGAAATGTTGGTATGGTGGCTTATCCCAAACCCACCACCAGTGCTGGGGACAAAGGCAGGAGCCCCTGTTTCTCCCCAGGGAGAGCTCTCTGTGCCCCACTGCACCGTGGCTGAGCACCCATCCCACAGACACCAGCCGGGTATACAACAGGATTAAACGCGGTGGGCTGAGCGGTACTGTGGATTACAGGCTGGGGCTTGGCAGGGTAATCCTGTCATCCCTGCCCTTCCCTGCATAAACCCTGCTCCAGGACCCGCTTCCCGCGACTGGCAGGGTGCTGCTTCAGCCAAGCCCAGTGCACAACTGCCGGCCTCCATCAGCAGCACCCACCAGCATCCCTCACTGCCGGGACATCTGGATTTACTGACTTGTAATTTATCTTTGTGCACATGGATGATCTCCAGGCAGGACCATGAGAGCATGCACCTTCACTCTTCAGCCCCTGAGGTGTGCCCTGTCCCAACTCACAGCTTCCTCCCCTCCAATGGGGCTGGACCTTCAGCATCCCAAGGAGAACATCCCACCAGGGCTTTGCACCAGGATACTTCTCCAGGTCCAAAGGAAGACATGATTTTAAGGAGGCTTCCCTGCCCAGGTACCATCCCTAGGGATGTGGAGAGCTGGGACCACATTCTCAAGCACCCTGCCCATGCCATCCTGCTCCCACTCCATTTCTTTCATCTATCAAGAGCAGTGGGTGCTGGCAGACACATTCCTATGGTGATGGGTGGGCAAGTGACAACCAGCAGGTCTGATGCCAAGTGGTGGAGATGGCGGCTGATGGGCATGACCATGTGTCCATCCTTGCAGCACCCTCCATGAGTCACAGCAGATGAGAATGGGGCCCCACATCTACATCACCTGGCATTTCCTAGGGGGCTTCATTAGTCCATTCTCTTCTAAAAGCTTTTAATTACAGTACTTAATGAGCAGGCTTTTGAGACAACATCTCCAGGCAGACACTCACTGGCTCTCCCTGGGGAGAGAGCCTGCCATGTCAAAGCACAACAGCAACACCTGCATTGGACCCCTGGAGCAGCCACATGCGAGCCAGGACCAGGGCAGGCAGCATCCTGCCTCATAAACATGATGCTAAGGCAGGAAGCAACAGGAATCCTGCTCTGCCAGTTCACTGCAGAGAAAACCCTCCATAAGGAGGATGCTCTGAGGTGGGGATGTTCCTGCTCAGGGCTTTCCCCATACAAATCCTATATCAGCGATCCCCACAGGAAGATTGAGATGAGCTCTCAGGCAGAAATTCTTCCCTGTGAGGGAGCTGAGGCGCTGGCACAGGGTGCCCAGAGAAGTTGTGGCTGCCCCATCCCTGGCAGTGTTAGAGGCCAGGTTGGACACAGGGGCTTGGAGCAAGCTGCTCTAGTGGAAGGTGTCCTTGCCTGTGGCAGGGGTTGGAACTGGATGGGCTTTGAGGTCCCTTCAACCCAAAGCAGTTTGGGATTCAACGAATGGGTGCTGGTTCCACACTGCCCAGCAAACCCCTGCTCATCCCTAGCAGTGGTGGGAGAGCCAACAGCAGGTCAGGGAGGGTTTGCATTAGCCGGTTTAGTTCCAAGAGCACAAAACAAGCTCTCAAGAGCAATAGCCTTCCTGAAACAAAAAGGAAAACACAACGGTAAAACAGAAGAAAGCCCACAAGTGCTGGCAGGATGACAGCAGGAGTCAAACTTCCTTTTAACCTGATTTCTAGAAGCTGCTCAGGTGCCTTTTAAAACCACGGTGGTTATTTAAAAGGCACCGGTTGGAAATGTCAGCCAGAGTCCCACACACAGACCTCAGGCCCCCAGAAACATCACACAGCACCAACAGGCTCCCATTGCACAGGGGGTGCTCAGCCGCACACCACCGACAACAGGAGAAAGAGGCCCAGAAAATGCTCTTTTCTGGTTGGTTTCCGAGCAAAGTCCTGGGCCAGGCTCTGCTGAAGATGAGGCTTGGAGAGGAGGCTTAGCTACAGCGCTCTTAATCCAGCCGCCCTGACAAACACAATCAGCATCCTAGCAGCTTCTTCAGCGCCAGCCGGAGCCTGGAGCACCCTGCAGGGCTGGATCTAACCCAGCGGCAGGCAGGGAGCACAACCGGTGTCAAGGGAAGCCCTTTACTATCAGAACTTCAATATAAGACAGTGTCATGGGTTCAGCAGCAGCAGTCATTTTTCTTTAAGCAGTAGCTGGTGTAGCACTGTGTTTTGGATTTTTA